>CAHIKZ030004634.1:2847500-2902500 GCA_903632075.3 Acanthosepion pharaonis | reverse complement strand
CGCAGTGACGTGGTTTCCCTCTCTTTTCTATAAATATTTTCACACCTATTGTTCTAATGAGATCACCTCCCTGATACATCGACTGCATGAATTTAAGCCTACTACTAGACTAGTAACTTATCATTGTCACGTTAAATTGGTTCGATGAAACTCTACGTTCTATTTAATAGTTTCTCTTCTTACACTTCTCGCCTGTAAAACTCTTTTCACATTTGTTTTGCTTCCCTGTCACCGATAACCATCATCTTTTTAATTCAACGTCAATCGCAAATGCCTTTTTATTCTTTTATTGTCTTCTCTTGACTAAAATCTTATCATTCTCTTCCGCTCTCAATAACAATTTATCGCCTGGTGTGAAATGATTAAAAACATATATAGGAAGACTAATATCAAAAAATGGTTCCGAAACCATTCTTGTTTCTAATGAAATATTAACGCTTCGTAATCATTAGCTTTCTAACAGTTGAGTAATAAGGAAGAATTAACGAAACCAAAGGTCTTGTTCAAATGTGAAAATTGGTTTCATATTTATTGTGCAAAACGATTACTTACTGGACATTCAATAAGATCAACACAATAGCTCCTCTCCTGGATGGCGTTAGGTCCATTACTTGTGTCTCCCAAAAGCTAAGTGCTAAGGGGGCAATCAGCAACTTTTGTTTGTAGTCCATATACTCGTGATCTCCTATACTACTTTAAACGCTGGCTCGTGTCCCATTCTGCTCAAATGGATGCGCACTGGACTTTCAAGTACGTTATAACTAGTATCATGATATCATTCCTCACCGGGCGTCCTAATATTCTGGTCCTGTTCTACGTTTTCATTACGGATATATATTTCCTGTTATAAATCGATTGTTAGATTTGTGATGCATACTCGTTGTCACTTTCATAATTCTCGTTTTAGTAGAGGCTTTATAATCGCAGATACAACTAGAGAACGCGTTGTACAAAACTGGTGTCAGATGCCTTCGAATAAGTCTCACACTAATAGTACTTGCACGATAATACTCGCTCGAATAGTAGCCATCATATAGTGATGCAAATATAGAAATAGTATAGTGAATATATTATAGAACAGCAGTTCGAATAGTAATAGAGGATAGATTAGAAATAGAGATCCGAATATAATAGAGGATAGACTAGAAATGGAGATCCGAATAGTGATAGAAGATAGACTAGAAATGGAGATCCGAATAGTAATAGAGGATAGACTAGAAATAGTGATCCGAATAGTAATAGAGGATAGACTAGAAATGGTGATCCGAATAGTGATAGAGGATAGACTAGAAATGGTGATCCGAATAGTAATAGAGGATAGACTAGAAATGGAGATCCGAATAGTAATAGATTATAGACTAGATATGGTAATCGTTAGTCGTCACGCTACCTCCCATATATGCGTTTCCTCTATGGTCACGTGGTCCACTTAATTCAATAATGGGATCGCCTGTGTTAGCCCACAGGCATTTAGCATAACTTTCGTAAGTTTATTTGACGTTGACGTAACTTCATTTAGAGTCCGAATGTGCACTTCGACCGTATTAGAAATCCATCTTCTGGAATAAATCCTTCCTATACCAGTGTGCGAAATAAAGGGTTCGGTTCGACATTCCAACCACCTGAAGAAGGCCGAACCGTGCAACGGCCGAAACGTTGTGATAAATATGGCAACAAAGATGAGGACAATAGTCCTAATAACGTAAATAGTAAACCATGAATCAATTAAAAAACTTTTAAAAGTAATAAAGAGGTTCGTTTGTCTGTGTCAAATGCTGATGTATTAACGGTTATCGCTGAAAGAGTCTATCAAGCTTTAAATAATAATGGTGAAGTTCGGATTGGTACTTTGGAAGGCATTTGACGCGGCTTGGCATTCCGTTCTTCTTCGCAAGTTAAAAGACTGTGTGATTCCTGGAACAATCGTTTAACATATTCAGTTTTTTTTTTTCATCAAATAGATTCTCCATTAATGCAAGTGTCTTCCAGGTCTTTATGTTTAAACCTATGTTGTCCCTAATTTTCCTCATGATATCAAAACTCAATTGGGTAAATATGATGCAACTATTTAACCCTGCCTTAATAGTAAATCTTATCCGTCCGATGACGTCAAATTGGCATCTGATCTAAAAAATGACCTACAATCTGCTAACTGGGGCAAGGAATGACTTGTTAATTTTAACCCCTTCAAAACGAACCTGCTGTCCATCAATCCTCTGAGAAAACCCTTTCTAATTTCCATCAGTATGGCTGATGCTAACCTCCATGACAGTGACACATTGCGCCTCCTCGTACTAAAATTTATATGGTGCCAGTAGCTAGGTCTGTTGTTGATTCACTGTGTTGTAGGAGACAATTTTTCACTTCCAAATCTCTCTTATATATTCATAGGTCTATCATTTGTCCATGCTTTGAATATTGCTGCCACATCAGGTATGGTGCTCCTGTTAGATATTTAAAGATTCTTCATAGAATCTTAAGTTATTGGTCCTGATCTGGCATCTCGGCTTCAATCACTTTCCCATCGCTGTCATGTAACTTGCCTGTTCCTTTTCTGTATATAATCTCATGGTAATTGTTTTGAGGAACATCGTACCAAGACTTCATGTATTCAAGCGCAGTACTAGATTGTGGCCAATATCTTACATCTGAAATCGCTATCTCTAACTTTAAGTTTTATACTAACAGTTTCTTCTATCGCACTTCTCACTTGTGGAACTCTCTTCTGGCTTCTTGCTTCCCACTCAACTTTGATATTCGAAAGTTTAAATGCAATGTCAGTCGTTATCTTCTTTTTAATTCTTCTTTTATTCTCTTTCGTTAACAGATTTTTCTCATGTTATGTAACACACAGTAACCCCTGCGTCTTAGTGGCTTTATTGCCATGCTTGGGGTGAAAGGATTAAACACATGTGATAGTTTGGTCATAGACAACGAAAACAAAAATCCTTGGTAGAATTGCTTATCCATACGCAAAACTAAATATTCTGATTTTTATAGATAATCTGCAAATTAAAATGGAATTATATAATCATTTTAGAAAAAATAATCTAAGTTGTCTCTTCATGTCATCAAAGCGGCAAGAAAAAGCGCATATTCATTTATTCAGAGTACATATTCGGTTGTTGCATAATAAAACTTTTACTGACGGTATCAGTGAGTGGAAACCATAGTTTTAACTGTGATTTAATCATCTTTAATTGATTCTCCAAAGACGATGTGATAACATTAACGAGGATGTTTACGTTTGATCAAATTTTGCTTTCCTGTCAACTGACTACGTCATTCGCCTGGAACAAACGGGTTATCTAAGCTTGGAAAAGGTTTTATTGGACTGACCCGGTTCCGTTGTTTATTCAACAAATAACGACCACATTAAACGGATGAATTTACTGCAGGCATGTCAAATTTTGCTCAGCCAAGAGTAAGAAGCCGATCAAATATTGGATAATGTGTACGAAAGACAAACTTATTAAATTGACAGATGCGTTAGCATTGATACAGACCAACCAGTTTCTAGAATGCATCTAAAATCCGCCCAGACATGCGGAAAGTACTTCAATCTAAGCGCGCTCAATGCTTCTGGTATAATAGTAAAAACTATTCCTCCCTTGAACTTTCTCTTTATAATTTCCAATTTTTGATGCTTACTTCTTACTGCATGAAAACAATAATGGTACAATTGTTACATATGTTTTCATCGAACAGAAAATCCTGACACGACTGTGAATTATTCATACAACAAAAGCCATTCTTGAAAAGGCCCCGAAATATATGTGCTGATATATATGCGGAATAGCATCTAGGCGAGGTACTGCAGTTAAGCTTTTTATTTCATTTTCTTGCGTTCGAACAAGTGTTTTCTTTTCTGGACAGAAATTGTTTAGAAGCTGTCCAAATCAAAATGACAACAAACGAAGATTATTTATGAGTTCAAATACCCCTTAAAAAATTATGTTCCTGTTCAAACCGAATGTATAAATAATTACATCGGCCAAGCTACTACATGCCTATCCAGACCCCTTACGATTACACCTATCCGTCCACAGCTCCATTAGAACCCATTTAAAAACACACACACAAAATTGCTAGACTCCATCCGAACCATACGCGTAGAAAATACAAAATATCATCCACATGTCAAAAAAGATTTAAAATAATGGAATCCTTAATAAGAAGAAAGTAAAAACCAACACTCAATAATATTAACGACGAAAACGGCCACAATTTGCTGTGTCTGGAAAATAAAACACCACTCTAGAACCATACACAGCATCCATACACCCAGTTAAAAAGAAAAAAAGAAATTTATCTTTTGTAATGTCTAAAGGTATAGCCGAAAGAGCTCAGTATTACAGTGCAATTGAACAGTTTCTACACACTCTGTGCCCAAAAAAGAAAACGCTCGTTCGAACACAAGACAAATTAAATAAGAAGCTTAATAGCAGTACGTTGTCTGTCGTCTTTAATGAAACATGTATAAATGAAGGATTTCTGCTTAAATAATCGACTCTCCCCGTCGAGATTCGACGTATGAGGGTTAAGCAGATCAGTTTCCAGGAAACCGACATCCTGACACCGGCACATGAGATTCGATTATAGTGGTGAAGGTTTCGTGCAGGACCATCCACACTTTTTGAAGGGACGAATACAGAAACCTGGTGCACTAAGTGCCACAAGGTTCCCAAACGACCCTCCGCAGGTTTTAAATTCAGAGTTGTCCTTCTCTCAGACCAGTTGCCATCTAAGGCTATAGAACCCAGTCTGTCCTGCTATTTTACCCATAGATGGAGGGAGAAGGAGAGGATTCATACCTTTCCCAAGGGTATTAGCACGTAAGTGAATGTAATGGATTTGACTGGAATTCGAACTCGGCTCTGATTCCTCAATCAAGCCGCCATCCATTACTCCACCCTGCCTCCATATGCTTAAATACAATATATATATATATATATATATATATATATATATATATATATATATATATATATATATATATATATATATATATATATATATATATATAGTGATTTTTTTCAAGCGTAGCTTAGATGTGGCACAAAAGCCGAAAGTATGGGGCACCCAGTCGTAATTGTTCTAGCGAGACAAGTTTTCTCATATCACTTCAAGATGACATCTGGAGAGATGCTGAGCTATGCAGTCTTGATATCTATCCACTGTTCTTTGATAATTATACGTTCAACTTCTAGCATGCGAATAGACCTCTCCATCATGTTACATAAATTCTAAATATTCTAAATATTGTGGCTCATGGCGGCCACAATATTCTTCGGACGTCTCCAGGATGTTGTCTAAATGAACACTGGCAAATTGAACCCGATTACAAGATGCATTATTCTGCTCAAATAAACCCGTTACTCTCGTGCCATATTTAGCCTATGAAGAGGTCCAAATTGTCATTAAGCAATTTATGGAAGCAACCACCGGTCAATAACAAGTTTAAGCTGACCAAAGGATCCTATATATGCCGCCTATTTTATAGCCACTAAGAAAATTGCACTTTGCATTGTTGATAATTGGGCCGATGGCCTCATACATTCTGGGTCACACCCGAAACCTACCATCATCCGGAAACAACTGAAACCATCGGGCTGAACTACACATTACCGGTCATCTGTATCCAGTATGTATGGGGGAAGCGTTGTGGATATTAAACGCGGGCCAACCTGAAGGATCTTCGGATTCAATATCACACGAAAGTTAAAGAATGATGAAATGGCCTGCATTGAATATGGATGGTATTTGAGCCAATGTCGTTTGTCTGTTACTGTTATGGGGTCCACCCCTTTTTCATATAATTGGACTCGACCAGAGTGTTACTTGGACTGCTGCCGTTAAATACCCAGAGCTAGACAGTCAGTCAGAGTACAGAGTACACGGACTGAGATTGTAATTGAGTTGGAGGTAGAGTAATAGTGTGAAGTAACCGCTTGTAGAAGTCACAGTTACAAGCACGCCCGACTCTAAGGAAGTCCTACTTCGAGACTGTATATATATATATTATTATTGCTACTAATGGCGTTCCTGGATTTACTAACGGTATTACTCTTTGTATTTTTGTGTAAATACATTTAATTTCTTATCTTTATTTCTTGCGTTTGTCATTCATTGGAGACCGAATTTCATCTCGGAATCACAACAGTTACCACACACATAAACACACACACGCACGCACACACACACACACACACACAAACACACACACATATATATATATATATATATATATATATATATATATATATATATATATATATATATATATATATATACAGACACCTCTGGTCAAGAAATTTAAGGAGACATAGAGGTAGTAACTTTGTCGTCTGGCATGCAGCACTTTCCAATAAACGAGCATCACTGATCCTCAACCATCAACTAAATCTCTCATGTGATGGCTAAGGAGGTTTCATTCTCCGGTACACCGTTAACACGGCGCCACTGGACGGAGGACCTCCCCGACGAAGGTCACAAGCTAAGGGGAAGGGTTCCTCAGATGAGGCCACGTGTTCGCGAACAAGGTCAGCCATCTAGTTGGAGGTCATCGGCTGAGGTCTAAACTGGAGAGGGATGGGCCCCGCCAGGTTGAAACGCCTGAGACACACCAAATGATGAGCACACTAAAAAAAAACATTCGCGGAGACCCAGGCTCTGACTCACGACCACAACAGATGGAGGAGAATGGTAGTCATCTCAGCACGCCGGCGACCCAACGACTGCTTTCGGGATTAAGAGCCAAAGAAGGGGCAGAAGAAGTCGACCACGACGCTCTGCACGGTGTATGATGTTGCTCTGCATCAGATATTTTCGGTACGCATTTGGCAACGTAGATTGAAGGGTATAAAATATTCCAATTTTTCAAAAAACCTAATGCATCACTCTCCTGGCAGCTACGATCACATACTCAATAATTCACGTTGTCTTGCCATGACCAGCCTAGCAGATGTTCACACTGATTTACCAAATATCTAATTGCAACTGATATATGTATGAAAATTTCCGTCACCTGCCTTTACCTACTTTTACATACTTTCTCAGGCTAACATTCTTCCGCTAACACGAAGTGGAAAGATTACGTTGAATCAATTGCTAGGTTGTTATACCTGAACATTACCTATTCTATTGTAACAGGCTCTCCCACAGATAATAAGTAGTAGTAGTAGTAGCAGTGGCCAGTTGGGCTCAGTGGTGTTGAGTGAGTCAGTCGATGTCGGACATTGAAGTATCAACCATCACAACTAGATTGCTGCGTCATTAACTCTTATTTCAAGTTCCTAACGTTTTGTACGTCGGACCCTTTTTAAGACCAACTTAGCGAAATACAAGCCTCCACTGTGAAAACTACTGTACAACATAGGTCTACTACTAATAATATTCGTTCATCTGGTCTGCTGGTCTGATATGTTTTTAGATATTCTTGATGAAATACGAAGAGAAATCTGCAGTATTATTGGTCTAGACCTGGCATCTCGGCTTCAGTCCCATTCCCACCGTCGTAACGTTGTTTCCCGGGGCCTTTTCAGGAATATTTTTTTGGTGTTTATTCTTTTCTTTTTGTTGCTTTTTATTTTCTTTATTTTGCAAGACACGGGGGCCACTTTAGGTAGATAATTGCAGAGTAAGAGGCAGTTTATGCGGATAAGAGGGGGAGATAACGGTTAACCCTAGACTTGATCAGATTATGATTGCAGTGATCGGGGAAGAATCCTCTTAGGAGTCGGTTCCACAGAGAAGTGGTTCGCGGGAAGAAGCTGTTCCAGTGGAATACGGTGGGAATAAGGGCGCTTTGTTACAATGTGAGTGGCATTCGCAGGCCCTGGCCATGAAGGTTAGAACAGGCAGAAGGAATGCAGTTCGTCCGAGGACTTTCCATGAAAGTAGCGATAGAATAATGAGAGACTTGCCACATTCCCCTTTTAAGAGTGAGATTGGGAAGGGCGGAAAACAATCCTGTCACCCATAATGATTCGTAGACACTGTTGGACTCTGTAGAGACAGAAATTTACGACCCCCTACCCAAATATGACAGTAGCACGCCATTTTAGGCCTCTTGTAAATGTAGAGGAAACCAAGAGGGGGACTTAGGTCCTTACTGGAATGGTACAGGTATCCGACCATTTTTCCTGCATCTTTAGCGATAGATTATAACAGCTTTCCTGTTCGGTACCTACACTTGGCAGCGACTCATAATTTTTCGGGTGAAATGGGTAGATCTTCAAAAATTTAAATTCAGTCGTTATATTCAGTCATTTATGTGTCATGCGTGATGCACGCTTAGGCGATCATGTATCTTTCGATATATGACTGACGAGGCAGATATTTTCCTGCAGTAGCTTAACATTTCTTTCTACAGTAGACCAGTTGCCATACAAGGCTATAGAACCGAGTCTCTCCTGCTATTTACCCATAGCTGGTAGTAGAAGAAGAGGATTCATACCTTTCCCGAGGCTATTAGCACGCCAGTCAGTTATGTGCCATGAGTGATACACGCTTAGCCGATCATGTATCTTTCGATACATGACTGACGAGTCAGATATTTTCCCGCAGCAGGTAGCCGTTTCTTTCTGCGATAGACCAGTTGCCTTCCAAGGCTATAGAACAAATTGCTTCACAGCTTGCACGTACGATTTCATTTTCAAGTCTTTTTTCACTGCTCTTTGGACTGTCAGGTTGAAACTCCTCTCTCAGACGTCTTATGGACTGATTTGGATCTTTTCTAATTGATCTCTTTATCTCTAATTTGAAATGATGATGATACCTCTTGCTGCTGTGACTTCGTGATCCATTTTACTCTATTGTTCCCTCTCTTTTAAACTTATTCACCATTCTCTTGACGGTTCTTGAATGGAATTTGAAGATTAAAGTCTGAGTATGAATGTTGGTACCATTACTGAAAGCCTGAATGATCTTTTTCCTCTCACCATTGCTAAGTTGGGAAGACATAGTGAGGCTGACATAAAACGATTTTATCCTGTTCTCTTTTTAGCTGAATAGCTCAAAAGTTTTTTTTCAGTGGTTCTTACAACAAATAGTGTCAAGATGGCTAACTGTCTTATTTGAAAACCCGGAAAAAAGAAACTCAATTAGTTTAGTGTTTTCGCTTTGGTATTAAACATTTTTTTCAAGATGAACAATTATGCTGTTACACGATTTGGACAATTTTGCTGTTATGCCTAACATGTCATAAATTTCAGTCACGTGTGAAACAATATCAGTTGTTCAAACATCACCCACTGAAAAACATCGGAGGTAATATCATACCAACAATGTGATTTAAACAGACGACAATGCCGAGACGAGGTGACATCCATTTCCTGATGTAATTACTCGGTGTTTTGCTGCGAACCTTTCGCTGTTTTTCTTTTCTTTTACCGACATCGTCTCGTTCAATTAGAATAGAAATGGCTGTACTTAAATTACAAACCCAAAAAGGAAACACTTTTTTCCGAAGTCGATCACTAAATGATACATTTTGAGCTGACTTGATTAAAGTTAAATAATTGAAGCAAATATTTAGTTTCGTAAATTCGTTTTATGTTATATCGCTTATACGAAAGTCAAACATTAAGGTATCATCCTCACACTATCCTTTTTTTCTTTTTCTTTTTCTTTTTTTTTTAAGCGTTTCACCCCAAGCAAGGCGGGAAGCCACTAGGACGCAAGGGGTTACAGAAGATTTGGAGCAAGATCAAATAGGAATAATAAAGGAAAGGATGAGGAGAAGGATAGTGGATAGATCAAGGCAACTGGAGATGTCGATTGACATTACATTTGAATAGCTGGAGATTATAGCTCTCAGGGAAACTGGAATAGGGAAGGGAGTTCCACAGGCGAGAGGTGCGAGACATGAAGCTATTGGAGTAGAAGAGACGGCTACATTTAATAGTTTCGACAGTGAAAGAGTGAGAGCGGGATGCCAGCCTCATAGGGCGCTTGAATTCATGAAGTCTGTGAATATGATGTAATCGTCATCGACTCAAGACTAGAAATTTGCAAGCTATGTTCGAATTCTAACAAAGTTCGCTCCATTGTTTTTGGGAAAATAGACTTAAAAGAAATATGAATTCTCTTCTCCTCCCAGCTAGCCATTAAATAACATGACAGACGGTGTTATCTAGCGATGGATGGCAAATCTGGGTTCAAAATTGTCCTATCTCTATCCACACAACTTTGACCTTTTCTCTAAATTCAATAAAAAAAAATTTACTAAAAAAGAATATCAAATGCGTTTTATATTAAACTTATTTTATTTACACTATTTATATTCTTACTTTTATCCTCATCTTTGTTGTTTTGCTATTACAACGTTTCGGATGCTGTGACTTCTGGCCTTCCTCAGGAGCATATCGATCTGGGTAACCAATAAGGAATTCTGAACTAAACCTTTTATTTAATCTTCTTGGATAGACTGTTCTAGTTCCACTGCTAGGGATATGGTCTAATTATAATTTCTATTTAGTATAGTTCAGTTATTGCTCGCCCGTTTCCACTGAGTGCAAGTACACGCTGCCTGACCCAGGGATTGAACTCATAACTATTGCTATTTCAATTTTTATCCTTTTACCGTGCA
The DNA here is from genome assembly GCA_903632075.3 of Acanthosepion pharaonis. Taxonomy (NCBI): domain Eukaryota; kingdom Metazoa; phylum Mollusca; class Cephalopoda; order Sepiida; family Sepiidae; genus Acanthosepion; species Acanthosepion pharaonis. Next base: position 2,891,909 of record CAHIKZ030004634.1, on the reverse strand, counting down.
CGTTTTACTTACGGATACATCATGTTGAAACCCCGGTTCCCATACGATCACCGAAGTTAAGCAACGTCGAGCCTGGTAAGTACCTTGATCGGTGACCGCTTTGATATACCAAGTGCTGTAAGCTTGGGTGTGCGGGTTGTGTAGTGGATAATGACTCGAAATCGTGGAAAGGAACTCTCTATATTTTTCGTGAACTCATGGAAATTCACAAATAATAATTGAAAGTTATCTAAGAAGAGCCTTGATTACATACGGCCAGAAGTTAGTACGATATTAAAAATGCCTATATTGAAGCCTGTCGTAGAGTTACAAATTAAACTATTAATCATTCAGATGAAATATAATTCAGCCAAGCCCAAGATAATTATATCTTTTTAATTCGGTGTTCTATGTCTTTCAGACAGAGCCACATACAGTTTGCTTACGGCCATAAACACCGCTACTCATGCGATCACCAAAATTAAGCAACGTCGAGTCAGGTCAGTACCTAGATAGGTGACCACTTCGAAATACCAGATGTTGTAAGCATGGATGTGCGAGTGGTGTAATGGAATTATTAATCGGGGAGCCAAGTTCCAATTCCAGTTAGGTTCGATATATTCCCAAACGCACGAATACCCTTGGGAAAGATATCATTTCACCACTTCTACCCCAAGATATGGGTTAATTAGTAGAAATTGTGTCATTAAACCATTATTATCCCCTAAAAACATTCTTATAATCTAAAAAATACTTTCTAGCTTTAAATAAACTGCAGAAGCTTTAAAAGTCGTAATAAACGAATTGTCTACTTTTTTATATAATCGACGTAATTCAGATAAAATTTTAAATAACAAATCAGCCATCTACGTGTCAGGCTATGGATATATATTTATACACACCCAAAGCAAATGCAAGCATATTATAAAAGACTTGCGACCACATCAAGTTGAAATACTGGTTAAGGGTCATCTATCTAAGAGAAGCCAAACTCTGACATAAAGCCAAATGGATAGACAGAACTTAATGGTCCTATTAATGGTCATCTATCTAGAAGCAGGTAAATTCTGATATAAAACCAACCTTGAAAATGCCTAAAATACAATCAAATACCACATCACCCGTCATGGAAGGAAAGGAAAAATTAAGAAAAGTCTAGTCGGCGACCTCACCTGCCAAGTAAAAAATTGATTAAAACAGCCAATCTTGAAAAATGCTTCAACTGGAAAATAAGACAAATCAACGTTCAGTCAGGATCAGATGATTTCAGGGTGAACTTCCGGTTAGAAGAATGCAAGTAAGCAAATGTTGGTGTTGTCTATATACAAGAGGTTCGTCGACTTGGTTGCAATTCCATTGCATATTTGGAATACAATTTATTTTGAACAGTCCAAAAGGTGAAAAGATAACATGGAGTTGGAATTGCAATAAGCGAATCACCAGATATTTTAATCGAAATTATAATATACACCAGTCTTCTCCTTTGATGATAAAAAGACATCACCCTTAGAAACGGAAGCTTCAAACAACAATGAAGAACTATTGTTAAATTTTTGTTACTCAAGAAGTATCCTTAGCCCATGGCTTGATTATCCGATGAAACTGCATCACATGGCAAAGCCCAGATAATAAAAAGAAAAAGCTTATTTCAGACTCATGTATTAAGCCGCTTGCGCAGACCTTTTAATTAGATCAAAGATCACTTGTAACTAAACTGACAACGCCGGCCAATATAATAACTCGTTTCTCCCATATAAACCAAGGAAAACCCCCGGGTATAACAAGCCCTTAAAAATGAAAGTGTACTTTTAGAATTTATAAATAAATTGATGTCATTATATCTAGATCAAAACATAAAGGAATCTATTTACTGTACATACGCTATTTTTATAGATAGAAATATTTAAGTAAACGTTCTGTTTAAAATAAACAGCATTAACAACATTTACGGGCCTGAATGTCCGAAAAATTTTCCTAGAAAACATGAGCCCACCGACAGGAATCGAACCTGTATCCTATACGGAATCGTATTAAAGTTTAACGTGCTATATTATTTACCATTTAGAAATTTCATAGAATATATGTACCTTCCGACAGGAATCGAACCTGTATCCCACACAGAAGCGTATTATAGCCTAATGTGTTATACTATTTAGCTACAGAGGAAGCGTCTGGTTGTCAAGGTCGAATTACTGCTTTTAAACTACAAATTTCTTATGCTTCTCCCGAACGCTTATATCTGCTCGAAGCGCATCTTAACGTAAACGATTCACCTCTTATATTATGAAATGGACTAAGTCCGACAATTATTTTAATATATTTATTGTTTATAGAATTATTTTTATAGATACAAATATTTAAGTAAATGCTCTATTTACCAGCAGCAATACTGTCAATACTGTTTACGATAAAGAGCATTTACTTAAATATTTGTACGTATAAACAAGAAATATATTGAAATAATTGTCGGACTTAGTCTATTTCATAATATAGATGAATCTAATAATGTTATCATTTCGTCGTTATCTGAAGCACATGAGACCAACCCAAGAATATCTAGAAGGGAGGATATGCACCCAACAGGACGACAACTTTGAGTTGATAAAACTCATATAAGGATGAAACAAACAGGAAAAAATGGAAGTGAAAATAACAAACAACTAACAAAGAAAATAAAATCGTTAAATCCTTGAGAAACCAGTATCTTCTGGAAATTGGAAATGAAATTAATAAAAGCCAAACTGCATAGACAATGTGTTAAAATGTGAAGAAAAGCCAAAAAATAGGATAATATTACACAAATCAACACTTCTTCTTTTATGTGATGTATCCCTTCAGGACGTAGGCAATCATGGCTCTCCACTTCACCTTATCCTTTGTATTTCTCAATACGTTTTGTCTTGTTGCTACTTCTCCCAGACCCTGTTCTGTCATCCACTTGCTTAAGCCCGCTAGGTATGTCACGTGTTGTTTTCTCTTGTCCATCTTTCCATCTATCCGTCTTGTGAGTATCAGATTTTCCAATCCCTCCTTTCTCATTACGTGTCCTAGAAATTTCATCTGCCTCTTCCTGGTGTTAATTATAAGCTTCCTCATTGTCTGTATCCTATCCAAAATCTCATCGTTGCTCACATGTTCGGTCTATGGTATCCTTAGCATCCTTCTGTATAACCATACCTCCGTTGCCTCGAGTCTCTTCTTCATCTTTGAGGGGACCGCCCAACATTCGCTGCCCTAAAAGAGGACAGATATCACGTAGCAGTTCGGTATTCTTTTCTTTGTTGCCAACGAAATCCTTCTGTCTCGTAATACTCTGCCTAGATTTTGGAATGCGTCTTTGGTCATCCCAATGCGTCTTCGGATCTCTCACAGGACAAGTCCCCAAAAACACTTTGGTGAGAGAAATATGAAACTGAATCTTCTCCTTCCAGCTGTACATTAAAAACAGTGACAGATGGTGCTGTCTAGCGATGAGTGGCAAATTTGGGTTCAAACCTGACCAAACTAAACTTAAGATGCCCGCAGACATAAAACAGATACCAATATTCTTCTGAACATTACAAAACCCGTCCCCAAACATAAACAATAATGAACATAGGCTGATGAGGAAATTAAAAAAAAATATTAAAATTTAAGAAATAATAAAGGATCTCTCGACACTGAAGCTAAACTTTGAAAATAACATATTTTCTCACTGAATTCTATAACAAGTCCCTCTATTTCATAAAAGAAGTCTAGAATCAGAAATGAATCGATCAAATATAGGGTCTATCGCACATTACGGCATTATGAAAAATGAAAGGTAGCTCAGAAGATCATCCCACATACAGAGGTATCTCAATTGCATCCATCATGGTAAAAGTATTAATGAAGATTATATTAACTCGGCTCTTCTTGTTTTAGGAAATTCAACTATCATTTTTAATTTGTTTCTTACACACATGCACATATACATACATACATGCATACACACACAGATATATATATATATATATATATATATATATATATATATATATATATATATATATATATATATATATATATATATATAAATCTCGTTTATTCAAAATGCCAAATATAATTTTTTAACTTAAAATTACTGTAATCCCAGTAATGGATAACAGCTAGGATTTAGGAATCGAAGAGCCGGTTTCGAATTCCTGTCGAATCCATTACATTCACTGCGTGCTAATACCCTAGGGAAAGGTATAAATAGTCTTCTCCCCCCGTCTACGTGTAAATAGCAGCACAAACCGAGTTCTATAGCCTTGGATGGCAACTGGTCTACCGCAGAAAGAAATGGCAACCTACTGCGTTAAAAAAATCTGCTTCGTCAGTCATGTATCGAAAGATACATGATCGCCTAAGCGTGTATCACGCATGGCACATAATTGTCTAAATCCCAATATAATAGTTAACTACGGCAACCTTGCGATAACCATATATATATTTTTTTAAATTTAAATTACGTAACGGCCAGTCTACACTCAGCACCTAAAAATTGCGTTGTAAATAAAACATGAAACTCCGAGTCGTGCAAGGGATAAGGGATAATATGTATATTTACTAATACTGAATAGCTCTGTTGTGTTACATCGAGCACTCATTTATTAACACTAGAACTAAATGTGCGATATACTATGATTATATATATATGGGTCCATGGCCGAGTGGTAAGAACGTTCACTTTCTGAATACGAATGGTCAGCTATTATAGATAGATAGATAGATAGATAGATAGATAGATAAGTCAACCTAGAGAGAAGTGCATGTGTGGCCATGTTAAAATTTAATGTTGTTTGTTGATTCTTAGTTTACTTTAAGTGCTGAATACCAATCATGGATCGCCACAATGTCTTACCATTTTTAGCTCTTAATAGCCATCTATTTACTAATTATGTTATGCGTTGTTTTCCTCTTTCCCTTTTCCCTTCAATCTGTCCTGTGAGTATCACATTTTCCAAGCCCTCTTTCCTCATTGTGTGCTCTAGAAGATTCCTTTTTTGTTTCGATCTTGCCTAAAAGGATTTTTATTGGCGATGTAAAATGAATTGTTTGCATCAATCTGAAGCGAAAAATATCCTGTAAAAAAAAAAAGATTATCCACCGTTAATCGCTTCAAATACTGAGCTTCTACTGAAGGTGGCATTGCGTATCTGGTGAAACAAGAAAGGCGCTGTTTTTTTTTTATTAGTTACTACGGCAAAATCAGATGTTGTTGAATTCAAACAAATATTGTTCCAGACTTGATTGATTATAGGCAGCAATCGATTAAATAATTAATTAGCCAATCAGAAAGGTGTCATCTTCCATCAGGACAACGCTAGACCTCGCGTCTCTTTGCAGCTAGAGAAGAAAACCTCTCTTGTATATCCTACTGCACCCGCCGTTCTCACTTGACGTTGCCCTTTCGGACAACCACTTATTTCAATCTTTACAAAATTCTCTTAACGAGATTTTCATTTATCCGCAAGCTTGTTAAAGCCACTTCGACCTGTTCATAACATAGATGGCAAATTTCATGGGAATGGAGGCTGTCTGAAATATGGCGAAAGTTAGTTTAACAGAATGACCCATATATTTTAATATATGGATATATTAAAATATATATAGGTCATTCTCTTAAACTAACTTTTTCTAAATAAACCCATGTATAAATATGTAAATATTCTCCTTGAAATTCACATATAGCTGCTGCCAATTTTTGTTTTGACTCAGTATTTTTTTCTTTCTTAATGATCGAGTTCTTTAGAATCTTTATGCTTAAGTTCATTTTAACACAACACGCAGCGACACAAGGACCACATAATGAAGGTAAATTATTACAAAATGGCTCCCAATATTACGAGCACAGAGCCTCGAGTCATTGTTTCTATGTATGTCTAGGTTGACATTGCTAATTAATACGACCTGTACTAGCTGCTTCTCTTCTTGGGATGTTGGTTATATTCAATCAATATTTCACTGTATTTATTTTCTATCTGTCATTTTTTTTTTTAATGTCGCATGGATTTGAATATAATTAGACTTCTTTTAAAAAATAAATTTCTTTTCAAAGTCTGTCTATATTTCTGAGATGAGGTATTATGTACAGTATTTACATTAGTCGGACTATTGTCCTCATCTTTATCGCCATATTTGTCACAACGTTCCGTTTAGGTGGTTGGAATTTCGAACTGAACCCTTTATTTCGATCACTGGGGTAGACTGTTCTAGTTCCACGTGCCATGTTTGATGGATGTCAGTTATCAGTTATCTCCTGCTAATTTTCCCTCTGAAAGTTCTCCACTGCCTTAACCAGGAATTGAACTCACCATCTTTGGGTCTGTCACTGGATCTAACCAACGCCTTTATCCACTGTGCCATCTGGGTATGAACTTCTGAGTATTATAAACCTAATGTTTTCAGCATCATTTTTTACCAGTAAACTATTTCATACATAGTGCACATGCGTTGATAATTAATTTAAATAATAGTTAACAAATAGCACTAAGCTCCAACTGAAGGTTGGATCGACTGCAACAATTTTTTGTTGTCGAAACCTGGAGTTTTTTTCACAAATGCTCACATAAACCCAGGCTCTTTGTAGTGAGATTTTGGGTAGCGAAACATAGAAGCAGGAAAAAGTGGATTATGTGTTTCTGGCCATGATACCCTGGTTTCCAATCTCACCCTGATCGATTAGGCAAGAAGTTTACTTCTTTATACTATCGTACTAGGTAGACGATCCCATCGTGTGGCACTGCTGTGGGGTGTATGGAAATCACACCATGTGTTGGTCGAAACCCTGTTGAGTAAAATTGGGTCGACGAAACTATAGATGTTGTTATAAATTCTTAAGCCATGGAGGACCATCAATATAAAGATGGTTACTCGATAAAAATTAAGCCCCATGGCACATATTGAGCGAGACGTGTTGAAAAAAACGCACTGAAAATGAATTAAATTCTTAAATTCTTCCGCAGAGGTGACAGCTTAAAATCAGGGATGTATCACTGCTATACACTGTAAAAGATGATCTATTGTCAAGAGTTCATTTTTTTATTAGTATTTTTACTAGTATTTTTTACTAGTATTTTTTTTTACTAGTAGTTTTTTACTAGTAGTTTTTACTAGTATTTTTTTGCTAGTACTTTTTAATAGTATTTTTTACTAGTAGTTTTTTACTAGTGGTTTTTTACTAGTAGTTTTTTACTAGTAGTTTTTACTAGTAGTTTCTTGCTAGTATCTTTTTACTAGTAGTTTTTTACTAGTAGTTTTTACTAGTAGTTTTTTACTAGTAGTTTTTACTAGTAGTTTTTTACTAGTAGTTTTTTACTAGTAGTTTTTATCTTAATATCAGGTGATTTTTATCGCACCTAACTCAAACAGTCGCTGACCGGGTGTTAATTATCACTAGAAGGCCGCTACCTTTTTTTTCCCCCATTTTCTTTTATGGTTATTTTATGATTATTCTTTGTGAAATGAAATTCGGTTCCGGGAAAAGGAACACTGAGAAGAGCGAAGCGGAATAAAATAATGGAACTAATTGAATGATGGAATTCGGAATTCAAATAACCGTCACTGGTGACGTACTGTGCCGGGCCAAAAGTTCATACCGATTTGTAAGGAAACATTCCCACGGACGAAACATTCTTCGTCTCTTGCTACTCTATCGCTGTTTTATGGCAGACACTCGGGCGAACTACAATCTTAGATTCCGCCACTCAAGATCTTGAAAGATACGACCTTCAACGCCACGTACATTGTGAACCCATCCTTATTCCCTTCATATTCCATTAGTGAGGAAGAACTTACACTCAGACAGCTTTTTCCCCAGTAGTGACGTTCAGACGTTTGGTGATATTTGTTCATACCCGGGGCCAACTCTTTGATTGTATGTCCATAAGACACAAGTAGGGGGTGGCTATAGGCCATGTTACTGAGAAACGTGAGAAAAGAAGATATTTTAAATACGTAAAAACAGATGAAACCTGAAATAAACACTTTATTCAAATTAAATATGAACAAAGTTTTTATTTCACATCTTTGTTTGATGCCCTCCCGATATGGATACCCAGAACCGTCGCACACTCTGCCCCGCACTCTTTGCGCTACTGTTCCCCAAATCTGTTGCATAATGGAACAGATTCATGAGAGACTGCTTCCCCAACTTCCTCTTTAAGTCGAGGGACAGCTCCTGTCTATCCTACATATCCTCATAGCATTCACCTCTTTCTTCCTCGCCTTTACAACAACCTCATTTAGTAACCCTATTATGAGTGGTTCATGGGTCTTCTATTAGGTGAACAATAGTCATACAACTTTGTTAACAATATTTAAATATTTCTATACGGATTTCTTCGGGAATACATGTTTTATTTGATTCCACTACCATCTTTGAGACAGTTTCATGATTCTATTACCATTCATTCCGCGTGATGAACTGATCTAAGAGATTTTTTATAGGCTTCCAAACAATTTAAATTCTGCACATTGATAATTTTGTAGGTTTCGAAATAACGTTGGTTGGTTGTTTTTGCTTAGCGGTATATCAACACCTCTATGGGTTATTTAATACTGAAATATAAATATTTTCTTCACAGTTTTTAAGATAAGTTTTTTAGTGATACAAATCTTATTAATTAACCTATAACTGGGCTCCCGTACGATCACCGAACTTAAGCAACGGTGAGCCTGGTCAGTACTTAGATGGGTCCAAACTTAGGACTGTCAGGTGCTGTAAGCTTGCATGTGTGGGTGGTGTATTCGGAATTGTTAATCGGGGAACTGGGTTCAAATTTCAGTTGGGTCCGTTATATTCATTTACTCACAAATACACTTAGAAAAGGTAATGATCCACCTCTTCTTCCACTAGCTATGTGTTAATTAATAAGGCCTGTATCCCTAAACTATCACTATCTTCCAATATTACAATCTAAATATATTTTCTGGCGTTAAATAACCCACTAACGGTAGAAAAACGAATCAATAAAAACTGTGATCTGAAGTTGTTCATTATTCCGTTGGTGGAACTATATCGATAGATTTGTTACGCTTCAGACAGAAATTTCCAGATTTTAGAAGCTCTTCAGGGCGAAGTTTTACTTTGAGGGCATCTATAAAAACTAAAATTTAAATTCGCTATTTAATACTTAAACGGCGGACATCAATATTCGACATTTCGTTGGGAATCAGTGGGTATCATTGTTCCTTACTCCATCGTGCTAATATTACCGTTAGTAATTAAAAAATGTTAAATCTGCTATAGTTTATTCATCTAATTCGCAATGGGTAGAAGATAAATATATCTTCTGTTTTTCAATATTAGTTTTTTTACTAAATGACTCTCCGATTCAAGAGCGTTCGAAATCTGCTGTGATGAATTAAAACAGGATTTAATTATCATGCGTCAGAAAATATGAACAGCTTATTATTTTGCGTATAATTCATGACTTGGTGATAGGAACGTGATAGGAAAGACAAAAGAATAGAATCTCTTATGGCAGAACGAAACGGTTTTGTTTTGATATGTGCTCATCATTTGTGACAAGATGGACGTGCATAGAATCAGGGATGACCCAAGCCTTACAGGCAATCTCTCCTCTGACCCAACTCGGACAGATCAATAGGGAAATAACTGACTTGTTACTTTCAATACTTCAAAAACCAAGCTAGTATTGCTTCATAACCATTGTTCAAGCCACCATCATTTTTCCCCCGGTCACGATGAACACCTTTGTTCGCAATGAGGCTGCACGCTTTGAACGTCTATTGGGTCTTAAGATCCCCCTCCAGACCTCAAATAGTGATCATTCATAGGATCCATTGCTAAAAATGCTGGGAAAAAAATGTCGGTTCATTCTATCGCTTCAAAAAATACCTGATTCCTTCTAACACGCTTCATCTTTACAAGAGTCGGATCCGACAAGAATTAACGCATTGGAGCAAAACTCAACTTCATTTTCCAGTCTTTATACAATTCAAAATTATTCGCGCAGTACGGGATGTCTAGTTTTCCCATCTGCAACCTCTTTTCTATAGACACAACGCCGCAAGCATTTTTGGGGGTAATTTACCGCCGTTTCCGTGGCTGATTATTAGACAAATATATTATCACAATATGGTATATTTAATGACAAAAGAGATTAAAAAAAAAAACATTCCTCTTGCTAAAGTTATCTCATTCTCTTTCACTCCCAGTAACCACCTTCAGCCTTATTTGCACTCTCATCTTGCTTGAAGTGAAATGACTATAAGCAAAATTCTTTTTCAATAATCAACAAAATATATACCATACAAGGCTTTGGAATATTTTCTCTGAACACAGGTACTTCAATTTCCCGAAGCCACAGAAGCCGTATTGTTTTATTACACTACTAACTCGATGTTACCTTCAATTTACTTCTGCGTTTGTTTGAATTCAATCTAGTAACTCAATTGCTACAGTGTTTCACGTATGGAAAGGCTGGCTTATCATTCGCTGACAGAATTCATTCATGTAAACTGGCTATGTCGATTACATTTCGTGGCATTCCCAACGGCATGGAAAATTGAACTAAAGAAACTGGAATCGCTTTAAATGGCCCAAAAACCTTTCATAATCTACTTCTTCCCAATCTCGGAAACACATTCGAACTGCCATTTTAAAACAAATCATTTGCTATAACCGGAGTTTGTCCTCAAGGAGAATAGCTATTGTTTGACAATGAAGAAACAAAATGCTGTCCAGTCGCTGATGTGTCACTAGAAAAATGTCTTTCTCGTATTTATTGATCTTTTCCACTACGATTTTATTCTAATGCACCTTTAGCAAATTTCTATTTGTATTTCAGAAGGATATTAGAATAATCCAGAACCCATACTGGCAAAAAACAGCCTTCATACGGAAAGAAAATGAATTCAGTAAATATACAAAAATAAAAAGGGGTTTAAGACAAGGATTTGTCTTCTCACCGAACTTATTAAACCTCTCATTTCATGCGATTCGGCGAGAATTACAAGTCTTAATTGAAAGTAGTGAAGGAAAGCGAGAAGAAAGGACTAACTATCAATTACAAGAAGACAGAATGTCTGGTTGTTAGAAACAGGAACATCCGAAAGTGATAATTACAAGTTGGGGATACGAGTGCAACAATTTAAATATCTTGGAAGTATTTTAACAGAGAATGGAAAGTGCAACATTGAAATCCGAAGATGCATTGGAATAGCGAAAATATGACTTCCAAAACCTAAGCAAAGTATTAAGAAAAAGGAAAGTTTTATTAGTGATATGTCCCGGAAAGGGATATATTTGAACAAAGTAGCTAAGTGGTTTTGGCTACTATAACCAAGTAGAATACGGTAGCAGTAATCGTCTGGTACGCGTCGTAGTCGCAGGTAAGAAGTGTAGATCAATGGCGTAGTCCAATGGGCGTCGTTATAGACTTAGCTCTCAGACTAAGGCTCTCTTGACTCTGTCGTACCTACACGTCTGTCTGTATTTATGACGGACACCAGCCAATCATATTCCAGTGAGGGGGAACATAGGTGTATGCATATTCAATTATATCAGTTAGAAACAAAGAAAAGTGTACTGAACCATTACGTGATATCAGTACTCCTATGTGACAATGAATGATGGACAATCTTCATCACAGATGAAGAAGAAATGTGAAGTAACGCAAATGTTGTTCTACAGGACGATGCTGAGAATACCATGCACTGAATGTGAGCAACGACGAGTACTTATTTACCCATTTTGCCAAAATGTAAATACACAGAAAAGGGTGTAAGATAAGGGTGTGTCTTCTCCCCAGTCTTATTCAACTTATATGGTAAAGGGATTCTGACAGAATTAGTCTTATCTGGATTCCTTATTAGCGGTCGCAATAGCTGCAGATGACATATGCGAATGACAGTGTTGATAGCAGACAAGAAAGAAACCTGCAAGAACATGTATTGTGTCATAACATCCCTGCTGTACTCTTCTGGAACGTGGATATCATACAGGAGGGATATAAAATGGCTTCAGCGATTCCACCATTCCTTAACATCAAATGACAGTCTTTGATTCAATACACTGTTGTACTCCAAAGATCTGAATGCAACAGAATTGAAACAATAATAATCCTCAACCAGATGCAATGGGCAGAACACGTTGTTAGTGTAGGAGCCACATAGGAAGTTAAAGCTTCCGTAGCTAAAAGCCATATGACGAAAATGTGCGCACATACGCTACACACAGGCTTCCGGTTAGCATAAAAAATAGAAAATATTTATCTTAACCAATCAGACGACCCCCCGTTCAGATAAAAAAAGACTGATACGGAGCCGATTTTATACTGGGCTCAGATATATATATATATATATATATATATATATATATATATATATATATATAGTCAGGGAACCGGCTTAATAAGGGCGTCAGTCATAGTTATTTCCACCGTGGTTCGCATCTGACAGTCCGCACTACAAGTCCTAACAGGATTTATTATTAACAGCCACAATATTACTATACTAAGATATGCAGATGACAGTGTTGATAGCATACACAGAAAGGACCTGCAAGAACATGTATTATGTCTTAACATCCCTGTTGTACTCTTCTGGAACATGGATTACATACAGGAGGCTTAAACCAGAAATCCCGGAGACACAACCTTTACATGAAATGGCAGTATTTGATTCTATGCATTGTTGTCCTCCAAAGATCTGAATGCAACATCCTTCAGGCAATAATAATCCTCAACCATATTTGGGAAGGATATTAGAATAATCCTCAACATATGCTGGCAGCAAACGGCCTGCATACGGAAAGAAAATTCAATAAATATACACATATAGAAAGTGGTGTAAGACAAGGATGTATCTTCTCACCGGACTTATTCAATCTATACAGTAAGGCGATTCTGAGGTAATTACATGTCCTACCGGAATTCATTATTGGTGTGAACAATGTTAACACGATAAAATATGCAAATGACACAGTGTTGATAGCAGGCATAGAGAGGAAAATAGTAGAACTCTTACAGAAGGAAGTGAGAGAAGAAAAGACTAATCATTGATTGCATGAAGACAGAATGCGTTGTTGTTAGCAAAAGGAACAGACCAGATGACGAAAAATACAATACTAAAAGCCGATAGCGCATTGGGATAGCTAAAGATGTCTTCCAAAAGCTAAGCAAAGTATTAAGTATTTCGTTAGAAATAAAAATGGAAGAAGACAAACTACTGTCGAAATATTAACATTGTCAAACACTGTGATTTTTCTTTTCTTTTTCTTTTCTTCAATCGCGCTTTTCTCTGAATAATAATAATAATAATAATAATAATAATAATAATATATTGGGTCCCTTTGATCTAAGAATAGAGGAAAAGAAAAAAAATAGTCAACTATAACTTTGAGGTTTGAATTCGGAAGACATTGGAATCAAAGGTCATGATCGTAACAGCTATCATTGGTGCGCTTATTACGGCAACTGGTAGAATAGAGACATTGTTTGCCCAGAATAAATACATTGAGAAGGTTGCAGAAAGTTGCAGAAGGAAAGCCTCTTAGTAAAGGCAAGGAACTGACAAGAGTCAGAGAAAAATTGCATGTAATCATAGGCATTATCCCTGCATTAATTACCAGATATTAACTCCTTCCCCGCCAATTATTTTGGGGAAACGTTTCATTTTCAGACGAAATTTCTTATGTCTTCATAATATAATAATCTAAGAAATTGTGCCAACTTAGAGTACCCAAGCGGTGGCTAACACGTTTCAAAGCTCTCAAGGGCAGATAATGAATCAAGATCGACGTATAAACACGTCTGTAGCTGGTTTTTGAACGTTATGGTTTGGACGTGTTTATTCGTCCGTATCTGAAAAAGCGACTTTCGGTAAAAATGTAAATACACGACTACGCCGGGTAAGGAGTTTTTATTTGAAAAAAAAAATGACACAAAAATAATCAATTAATTAATAATAACAAAAATATATTTGTATTAAATTTTTGGTGTATTGATCCCTCACTAAGCAATAAAAATAATTTCCTATCGTTCACCGGAAACAAACCATTCGACAACAATAATAAAAAGAATATATTGAAAACTGCCTTTTGTTTTCTTTTTTCATTTTATTACTCTTCTCTTAAAAATATTTTATTCGTTTCTTATTATTTCGCCAGGGTAATATTAACAGCAGCTGTCGGCCCTCAACCATGAGGTTGACTTAGCGTTACAACATTAAGCGGATTATTCGACTAAGCGAAAATGAAGTAAATGTCTATGCTTAAGGTAAGACATTCATTTATCGATTCTGAATCTTAGATATTAATCATGTCCTCTTTAAATGTTACAGTTTTATTTTTAAATCAAATGCTTCTTCCGCCTGTACATGTCATATTTTATCTCCACAGTCTTACTACGTATGATAGGATGCGAATACGTCATTATAGTTAGTCATTGTAGAGATAGATAAACGTTCAGTGACATATCTCCTGGCTTAGAGTTTCGCAGACACAAATACGATCCAGAATCACATTACATATAGAAGAGAAGGAATGCGTCAATATATTAACACGTTTGAAATTATCATAGATAGATAGATAGATAGATAGATAAGAATATACTGAGAGAAAAATGAACTGCGATAGATACGAACATATTTAGATAGATAGATAGATAGATAGATAGATAGATAGATAGATGTTGAGTGACATATCTTCTGGCTTGAAGTTTCACGTTACACACGTACTACTCATGATAGGATGCGTCAGTATATTAATATCAGAAATTATGATAGATAGATAGATAGATAGACAGACAGACAGACAGACAGACAGATAGACAGATGTTCAGTTACATAACTTCTGGCTTTAAGTTTCATAAACCCAGTTCTGCCTGTCAGGAAAATCCATTAACAAATTAAGCAGACTCATGAATGTATTCCCTTTTCCCATCAGGAAAACAACTCCGATAGCAGAGAGTTCTTTTACCAATTAGGCCACGGGAGACCATCGTATTAGAGTAAGGTTCAATTCATTGAAAAGTACAATGCGAGTTCGATCGCTGCCAGTGAACACATTTTATTAAGTTTCCTCGAATGCGCAGATAGATATAATACAGACTGTTTCAATTTTTAAAAAAAGACAGTAACGTCTACTTCAAACACGGATATCCACTAAAAATAGGCTGTGAAGTTATAGAGATGCCGGAGTCGAGACAAGAACTTTTCACCACCGTTCGCGCGTGGATGCGACGTTCATCCTCATTTTACTTGAGTTTAGCTTCATAAATATGTATCTACCCTTATACAGGGTGTCTCTAAGAAATGTATACACATTTTGAAGCATTCTTAAGAAATAATTCAAGCACCTAGAACCAACTGTTTAATTTTAATTTTCTAAACATGGTCAGCACATTGTGACCGTATTCATAGCTGATGTTATTAACTGTTGAATCTTTATTTACATTATTCGGACTATTGTCCTCCGGTCTTCTTCAGGTGGTTGGAATGTCGAACTGAACCCTTTATTTCGCTCACTGGGGTAGACTGTTCTAGTTCCACGTGCCATGTTTGACGGATGTCAGTTATCAGTTATCTCCTGTTAATTTCCCTCTGAAAGTTCTCCACTGCCTTAACCGGGTATTGAACTCACACTCTTTGGGTCCTCTCACTGGATCTAACCAACGCGTTTATCCACTGTGCCATGTGTCCTTGAGGGTTCGGTTCGACATTCCAACCACCTGAAAAAGGCCGGAGCGTACAACGGCCGAAACGTTGTGATAGATATGGCGACAAAGATGAGGACAATAGTCCGAATAATTTAAATAATGTATATAATACCTCATCTCAGAAACATAGACAGACTCTGTTGAATCTTTCTTTTCCATTATGAATGATTTCATTATTTCTTTGAGTTTTAGACCCTTTTTTTATGGATGGGTCTATTATAGTTGCACTTTCTATGAGTATGATTGAGTTTGGTAGTGTGTTTAAATGAGGTCTAATAAACTCATCAACATGCAAAAAATTAATAGGAATGTTGATAATACAAAAGAAGAAAAGGCAAACACTCAATAACAACGATGTCTACGATTACAATGTGCTGATTGTGTTTGGAAAATAAAATCATTCCCATAACTCTCGATGCATACAGGGTGCGAGTGCTATTTGAGGATATTTTTAGTATGTTAAATAAACAGCAATATCTTAGCAAACAATGCATATATTTAATTCAAATTGACGCAAATATCCTTCATGATACTTCTTGTTGTGGTACGATCCACCTAATTTACATAGTGGAGTACCGACCATATAAATATGGTTGGTACCGGGAAGACGGGGGAGGAAGAAGAGATCCAATCCAGAGACTCTGCCCGACTGCGATTAAGTCAACCCATTCTACAGGAACGGTCTTCCCAAGAATATACCAAACTATCTGTAAATATTGTGTACACGTTCTTGTGTCAATACATTTTGTTTAAGTACATTTTGTGTTGTATTATTATTATTATTATTATTATTCCATGTTTTATTCAAGTTTCAACACTTCTTTATCTAATTATTCTATGAAACTACCTTTGGCTTCAATGACTGCTTCTATTCGGGCTCGAAACCGTCCACAAGCTGCAATTAAGTGGTCCCTGTTCATTTTGGACATCACCCGGACAATGGCGGCCTTCAGCACAGCTATGGTACTATGAGAATGTCGATTGGTCTCCCTTTCAACAACGCTCCACACGTAATAGGATTTGAATCTGGCGAGTTAGGGGGCCACATGTTGGGGGTTACAGGGTCGTAAAAATTCTCCTATAACCAATCCTGGGTAACAATCGCTTTGTGAGAAGGTGCAGAGTCTTGTTGAAAGACATATGACCTTCCATTGCATACTTTATTTATCCAAGGCTTAACAACCGTTTACGAACATTAATGTATCCAGCAACATTGACCCTAAGACTTTGTGGGAAAATGTAAGGAGCCATGACATGACCTTCACTGCTCACAACTCCTAAACCCATCACAGTAGCTGGATATTTGGAGTGCATCACCCTGGGTACTTCAGAAAGAGATGCACATGGCCACCTATCCTTCGGTCTGTTTGTTTTCTGATCTTGATCAAAGTTTTTTTCGTCAGAGAAAAACCAAAGCCTGCCATGTTCGTGGGGATTTTTCACTTTGTTCAGCAACCGTTTTGAACGCATGAATACGGTTTTCCTGTTTCTTCGCCGATATGAATTGGACTTTCCTCATTACATATGACTTAGATCGAATGTCCTGATGTACCACGGTTCTGAGAGTCCACTCTGATACCTGGAGTTCTTTGTCGATGGACCTAATTGATCTTCCGGGGTTCTCATCGATGATGTTTTGAATATTCCGTATAAATTCTGGTGTCCTCACGGTATCAGAGCGCTATGGATTTTTTTTCTCTTTTTGCTACAGGGGAGACATTGCCATCACATCCCTCTAGCTCCAAACGAACCTTATGAACAAATGATCTGGTAACATGTAAAAAGTTACTGATTTTTAAATCACTATGTTTTGCAGCTAAAGCAACAATAACTGCATGTCTTTTTATTTCTTGGGTTAACATCTTACTCTGGCTGGGCTATTTGAAAAAAAATATATATATTATAAATGATTTGAGTGTGTAGTGAACTTAAAACAATATGTCCTCAAATATCACTCGTACCATGTTTATAAAATATAGACATTCACTTAAAAATAAAAATAGAAAACATCCTTGATAACTGCTAAAAGAATTGCAAAAAACGCTCGGACACACAGAATATCCAAACAACTTTTACAGGTTTTATATCCAGAAAAGAAAAACATATAGGAGCACATGAAAAAAATAACTTGTATAAAAGAGGGATTCCTGCTCAAATACACAATATTATATATATATATATATATATATATATATATATATATATATATATATATATATATATAAGCTGTAACAGCAAAATTGTCCATCCAACAAAATGTTTAATATCTAAAAAAAAAAAAACGCTAAACTAAATGAGTTTCTTTTTACAGGTTTTCAGGACGTTTAGTCGTCTTGATGCCATTTGTCGTAAGAATATCTGAAAAACACTTTGAGTTATTCAGCTAGAAAGAGAACAGATTAACAAAAATTTTTGTTAGTCCCACTGTCTTCCCAAATGAGCAATGGTGAGAGGAAAAAGATCATTCGGGCCTTCAGTAATGTTACCAACGTAGTCTGATTTCCATCTTCAAAGTTTATTCGAGAATCATCAAAGGAATAGTGAATAAATTTAAAAAAAAAAAAAAGAAACAGTAGAGAGAATAAATGGATCAGGATGTCACAATAGGAAGATGGAACATCATTTCAACTTTGAACTCAAGAGATCAATTAGAAAACATCCATAAGATGTTTGGCATGTGAGAGAGAGATTTCAACTACGCCAGTTCAAAGAGCAGCTAAAACGCTTGAAAATGAAAGCGTACGTGAAACTTGTGAGGACAGACAGGTAGAAGATTAGAGAGGACTAAGATAATCTTGAATAAGTTGGAAAATGAACTTGGATATATATATATATATATATATATATATATATATATATATTTGAACGTAATTTCAATCCTTCATCAGCTTCCGATTCTTAGCTATGATTAATTAATTATGAACATAACGTTTTCATTTATGGTCTATTTCATCACGATTCTTTTATTAAGCTTTGAGAGTAATTATATGTTCTCATTTCTCATAATAGAGTTCAATAGTGTTATAAAAACCTCGGAGAATTCCCATAAGATATATTTAGCCATTCCTAAGACACAACATTTCACATCTTAATGCAACAAATGTACAATTTTGCTTTTACACAATTTGCAGAATTTTGCTGTTACACCCGGTATATATATATATATATATATATATATATATATATATATATATATATATATATATATATATATACGTATTATATTAGGCAGCATATATTTTATATTATGAAGAGATAATCATACATTGAACCAATTAGCAATATTAATGTAATTAATAGCGAAAAAATTACAGCCTGATGATGAGAACATGAAGTTCTTGAAAGTACTTGCTGCTCTATAAATACACCAGTTCCATCTGACAACAATTTTATACATAAGGATCGCATCATTCAATGGATTGTTAATGCTTATATTAAGTGTGTTATCGAAGAGAATTCGCCATCAATTGCATTAATATTGCTAATTGATTCAATGTATGATTATCTCTTCATAATATATATATATATATATATATATATATATATATATATATATATATATATATATATATATATATATATAGAAGTAGAACATTATGTATCTGGTTCGAATCTCACCACGGTTGATTTGTTATGAAGGAGACTTCCTGATGGTATCAGTCTGGAGTGGGGACGATCTCAGCCTGCGGCACCTTTTGGAAAGGGCCTGAAAACCATACCACGAGTTGACCCAAGCTTTGTGACTGAGATTGGGTAGACGGAGCACTTAGCTGTGCTAGCACGAAGCGTGTCGGCCTTGTTAAAATTGTTTATCACGCTAGTTAACACGCTCCCTACCAGAAAGTGTAACTAAGTTCTGCACAGCATAGTTTGGCTCTGTGGGTCTTGAACAGCACAAATATGCCTGAGCCAGTGTCTGCAATAGGGATTGGTTAGCCAACCTAGTAGACAGGTATCCTCGAAAACGAGTGGCCAGCTATTATATATGTGTGTGTATGTATGTGTGTATGTGAGATCGTTTTTTCTTCTTCAGTATGGATTTCACAGTTTTTTACTTTAGCCGTAAAAGATATTCAGCGAAACTTTCTGTCTTTTGTTAAACACAGATATTTTTTTTTCCTTTTCATCAGAGATTTTCTTTCAATGCAGTCTTGGCACACGATGAACCGTTCCCCCAAACAGTCCCCCCGCCCAACCACCCATTGTACTTTTGTGCATAATTTGACGTGACTCTGGCTTTATCAGGAGTTCTTCGGTATTTTTTTTTAAGCCGACATTGAGTAAGCAATTGTGTATCGTGAGCCGGAACAGGTTGTGTAAAAGATTCCTCATATTCCAGAACCTTCCTTATTTTGCGTTGTAGAATAAAAATATGTACAATGTCTGCTATACATTGTGTAAATGTTCCTTTTTTCTTTTCTTCTTTTAGAGGGTCACTGAGTTATGTGCAATACCTTCAGGCGGTCTGTTAAAGAAACAGATAGTTAGGCTATAATTAGTCACTCCTTACAACTTAGAGATTTCTTATGACAAGACATTATGCCCTTGCTTTCCATTTTTGGTTTAGCCCGCAAGAATGGATCACCCAAATAAATAATATATATATATATATATATATATATATATATATATATATATATATATATATATATATATATATATAAAATAAAAAGGTTACATATATTTGAAATAAATAAATTAATTATTAATAAATAAATAAAGTTTACTAAACCTGAGAAATAACTTAGCTAGTTTTGTAGTAAGTGCCATTAATATTACTTAAATAATATTTAAATTTAAAAGTTTATAAAAAAAAAAAATAATAATTTACATATACTTTGATATGGAAAAATAATTTTACTTAATATGAGTAATTTTCCTTCTGTTATAAAGTAATATAGTCTATTAAAACTAAACAATGAAAATATTTTAAAATTTTAAAGTTGTAATTTTGAATTTGTAATTAAAATTGTAGTTAAATTGAATGAATTCTAACCTAAATTTCTTTTAAATAATACTACACGCATTAAAAAGAATCCAAAAATAACACCTATAGTAAAATAAAATTAATATGAAATACCATAACATGTAAGCTTTTGAATGACCCATGTCCTCAGTACTTACATGTTAAATATTATAATAATAGGTTTATATATAAAAGAAAAAGTTTACTGAATCAGTGAAATTAAGTAACCATTTCTGCTGTCATAGTCATATACAAAAAAAAAAAAAAAAAATGTAACCTCATATACATACTTAAACTTAATGTTAAAATAATCCTACATAATATAATGGATTCTAATACATTTAACTGTTCTTAAAAAGAATATAGTAAAATAAAAATTAAAAAGGAAAATATTTCAAATCGTAGTTAAATAAAAAAGTATTAGAAAAAAAAATTTAATTTTAAAAATGACGTTGAAATTTTTTTACCGTTAACAATTTTTTTTTTTTTTTTTAAATTCAGACGACATCCATTCAACTGATGTCAGGTTTCAGTGTAAAATACATCCCTACCCAAATTGTAGCTAATAACTGATACAATGATACTGTCATAAGGAAAATCTAGACACCCCTTGTTCAATTTGAGTAGAATATTCTGTAACCATGGAAACGTGATTTTAGCTGTGTCTTTAAAAGCCGGTAATTTTTAAAAAGTTACTCCAAAATTCGCTTGAAGATGAAATGGAACTAATGCTTTTTTAATTGCAAAAATAAAATTAGGAGTTTTTAGCTTCTATTTTTGAAACATGGTTGGAACTGTGTAGCGAAAATAACCATATTTTAAATCAATTAATTTATATATATATATATATATATATATATATATATATATATATATATATATATATATATATATATATACATATAAATGTTCGACTCTCCAGTCTAGCAGCTCAGTTCCTTGGAATCGAAAGCCAGACACCATGTGATTTGATTATAGTGGTGAAGTTCTTGTGCAGAACCATCCACACTTTTTGAAGGGCCAAATACAGAGACCTGGTGCACTACATGCCATAAGGACCCCAGACGACCCTCCGCAGGTTTTAAATTCAGAGTTGTCCTTCTCCTAGACCGGTTGCCATCCAAGGCTATAGAACCCAGTCTGTCCTTCTATTTACCCATAGCTGAAGGGAGAAGAGGATTCATTCCTTTCCCAAGGGTTTTAGCACGTAAGTGACTGTAATGGATTCAACTGGAATTCGAACTCAGCTCTCCGATGCCTCCAATCGTTCTGTGTGCGTATGTATGTGCGTATGTGTTGAAGAAAACTGACAAGAGATTTTGTTTTTGGACATCTAATTTGTAAGAATTGTCCCTATTATAGTTGGATGCGACCAATTTCGACCCATCTGTTAACTATTAGCAAGGGATAGATGGATAGATAGATAGATAGATAGATAGATAGATAGATAGATAGATAGATAGATAGATAGATAGATAGATAGATAGATATTATAAAATATGTTATTTAAGTCGAGCACCGTTTTTTTTTACCACCAGCAGTCACTTTATACTTATTCTATACTTATATATATATATATATATATATATATATATATATATATATATATATATATAATACGGATCGAAGTCAGCAGTAAACAAATCACTGTTATTCGTGAAAATGTATTTATTTCTCTATTGGATCATGTTATTTAAGTCATGGCAATTATGTGTGAAAAATAATATTGCCCAAATGTCTGCCAAGGCTTCGACGGCACACCTCCACTCGATGTTCAAAATTTTTGATGACGTCTCTGCGTAATTGCTTTTCGATCTCACCAATATGCCTTATTATCTCATCCTTCAGTTGTTGAATTGTATTCGGCTTGTTGGAATAGACCTTATTTTTGAGATGACCCCAAAGGAAGAAATCTAAAGGCTTCAAATCGTACGATCGTGGTGGCCATTTCGCATTTTATAGTCAATATTATTCCTCTTCGTGTTTGACTGTTCAAGATGTATTTTTGAACGTTTATTCCGAGCTTCGAGTATATATTTATAAGCGCCTATGCGAATACAAAGGGAAAACTTTTATTTACTAACGCGTACGTCTTTTGATTTGCATTATCTAGTTACAGGGATATTTACCCATGCTCCCCATCCATCACACTGCACCGGGATGCGAAACAAGGTCAGTTATTTAACGTGGGAAACAGGATCGCGTACACTCAAGTCATTGGTCAATATTTACCCAGACCCCATTAACGCAGGATCGGGAACAAAGCTTTTCTCAGCTGGAGCGGGATAGAAAACAAGATCAGTTATTTAACGTGGGAAACTGGATGGCGTACACTCAGGTCATTGATCAAAATTTACCAAGTCCCCACGGGATCTGGAATAAAGCTTGTCTTAACTGGTCATGCCTGCGGAACTGATACTACACTTTGATCATAGTCTAGGTGCATTGGACATTTTTATTTCGTAACTTGAAGTGACATAGATGATAAATATTAAGTTTTCAAATTTTGAATCTGACAACGCTCGAAATTATTTTTACAGCTTGCTGTGTAAATGAAATTAAACTACGGAGGACGCTAAGTGATATAATTAACTGCTTAATAAACGGAATTGAGTAAATGGTATTGAATGTTTATTCATTTATTTTTAATGTAATTATTACTTATCTCTATGTATTTTATTTTATTTTGTTTCATTGTTTATTTATTTCAAATATGGAAATATTTGTTGAATTATGCGTTATATCTTAACTTTTGTATTGTCATGTATGTTGGCTTAGCCAAAACAATTCTTGTCTTCGGCACAACTTAATGACTTCTTTAATAAAATCTTACACCATTAATTTGTTATTGAAAATATTTCTTATTAAAAAGAGATAACAGCTGAAATTCTTCTGAAAATGTTAACAACATCATCAGACAGTGAGAGAAAGCGCGCGCCTATGTGTCTCTGTGTATGTGTGTGTTTTATGTATGTGTGTGTGTGTGAGTGTGAAAGAGAAAGCGGTGAAGAGAGAGAGAGAGAATAATTCAGTCAGTCAGTTATGTGCCATGCGTGATACACGCTTAGGCGATCATGTATCTTTCGATACATGACTGACGAGGCATATTTTTTCCCGCATTAATTGCCATTTCTTTCTGCAGTAGACCAGTTGCCATCCAAGGCTATAGAATTCGGTCTGTCCTGCTATTTATCCATAGCTGGAGGGTGGACGGAGAAGATGAGGATTCATACCTTGCCCAAGGCTATTAGCACGTAAGTGAATGTAATGGATTTAACTGGAATTCGAACTCGGCTCTCCGACTTCTCAATCCGAGCCGCTGTTCATTATTCCATATTACTATCTATACTGACAGAAACGTTATCTAGGATGTATTAGTATTTTTTTTGACTTTATTTTTACCATATTCACCGGGAACTTTTAAAATCAACTATGAAAAGTGCCCCATAACATAACCAATAATCACCCCACTTCGTTCGGGGACTGCTGGTTCTTCAAGTAAAATCTGTGGCTAGATCCATCCACTGCTCAAAAGATTAACTGTTGCAGACACTACTGAACAGATGACAATTTACCAAAATCACCCAGCGTTATAATACCATTCCAATTGGTATCTGATTCTTTTGTTAATTAGAAGTTGGTTTGAGAAAGTCATTTTCATCTTCTGGCCTTTCTGTTTTAATGAGATATGTGACTAAAAATACATTTTTAACTTTTTCTTTTTTTCTTTTAGCTGGCTTTCAACATACTCTGCTACAGGTGTTACATTATATCAAGGATATTTTTTCTCTTCACTTTTCCGTCTCGTCATTCGAAGCCACATTAGAGGTCGAACTGAACGAGACGTCGTTTTTTTTTCCATCATTAGTAAATTGTATAACTCGGTCGGTAGTTGAAAGTGTAATTAACAATTTTGATGCCATTTGTCGCTGGCTGCTTTCGCCTTCGAGTCGATTAACTCTCACCTCTTTGGAATTATCTGACTCGTTCTGACACGGGAGTACGATATAATGGGATGTAATCGTGCAGATATTTCGCTGGAATTCTCATGGTAAATAAAGTGTGTAGTATGTGACTCACGTCGGTAAATGCCAGAGATCTGAATCGAACTGAAGGTTCATCACGTGCTTTGACCTAAGAAGAGTTGATCTGTGTCGACTGTAGTATGTGATGGGTTCACGTTACTCTCGGTTTTTAACACGTCGGAGTCGGAGTTAATAATGTTTACCAGAAAAAGTATGGATGTAGGCCGACTCATCTCCGCCAACTCAACGCCGCCGACTCAACACCAGCCAACTCTTCTCTGTGAAACTCGACACCAAGATATCTCACCACCTGTCTATTCAGCGCGAGGACAACTCAACAACATTACTGAAATTATGAAATTTTTTTTCGGCGATTTTTAAAAACGAAAGCAAATAATTTATAACGATCATATTTTAATACATTACTTTATTTTCTAATTTAAAAGTTTGTTGAAAATTGTATGCACTTCCCTTTAAATATTGTTGTAAAAAAAAAGAAACAATTTGCAAAGTTCTTTCGTCTGCCTTCATATACTTCTTCAATTTAGAAGGAGCAGGATGACCTCCAATTAATTGCTCGAAAATGTCTCTCGGTTTTTTGCAACTTTTGCAGCCCTGAAATGACTCTCTGTATTGCAGGGTGCTCCATCCTCACCTCTGTGTGCAGTCTTCTATTTGCTACTTCAGCATGGTTATTAGTCCGATCTTGAAAATTAAACACCAGTCAACCAAAGAGGCTGTTATAACTAATAAATCACTAAGACAAACAGCAAAACTTTCAAAATCTGCACGACTCAAACTCGATCTAAGAGATGTGTACAGGGAGATGACTTGGCCGGTGTTGAGTCGGCAGTGTTGAGTCAGTACTGTTGTGTCGGTGGTGTTGAGTCGGCAGTGTTGAGTCAGTACTGTTGTGTCGGTGGTGTTGAGTCGGCAGTGTTGAGTCAGTACTGTTGTGTCGGTGGTGTTGAGTCGGCAGTGTTGAGTCAGTACTGTTGTGTCGGCGGTGTTGAGTCGGCAGTGATGAAATGTCCCATCCCGAAATGGGATAACTCCGTTCTGGTCCAAAAAAAACACAGACCAATACTTATCCAACTGAGTTCGTTGCCTCGTGTTTCTTTCTGGTACAGTCTTAATGGCTCTATTTTATCGATCTTTTATATTTGATTTATGCTAATGTACCCAGCTCTCATCTTATGTAACTATTTTGACCAGAACGCTGGTCTCTCACTTGTTGTCCAAAGCATGGAATCTGCCAATTGGCAGAAAGCTCTAGAGACAATAATCACTACAGACACTTTATACACTCTTTTATTCTTCATAAAAGGAATATTAAAAGAATACAACTTCTTTATGGGCCGTGTTACCCCAGGACGTAGTCGTTCATGGCTCTCCACAATTTCCTGTCCTTTGTAGTTCTTAATAATTTTTCTTGTTATTCTCCTAAAACCTGTTCCGCCATCGATTTACTCGAGCTTACTAAGTACGTTATGCCCTGTTTTTCTCTGTCCCACTTGCCTTCAATCTGTCCTGTGAGTATCAGATTTTCCAAGCCCACTTTCCTTATTATGTGCCTTTTCTTGGTGTTAAGTATAATTTTCCTTTTTGTTTCCATTTTCTCTAAATCTTCATCGTTGCTCACTGTTGTGGTACGATCCACCTAATTTACATAGTGGAGTACCGACCATATAAATATGGGTTGGTACCGGGAAGACGGGGGAGGAAGAAGAGATCCAATCCAGAGACTCTGCCCGACTGCGACTAAGTCAACCCATTCTACAGGAACGGTCTTCCCAAGAATATACCAAACTATCTGTAAATATTGTGTACCTTTTCCTTGTTTCAATACATTTTGTTTAAGTACATTTTGTGTTGTATTATTATTATTATTATTCCATGCTTTATTCAAGTTTCAACACTCACATAATCGGTCCACTCCATACTCAGCATCCTTCTGTAGAACCATATTTCTGTTGCTTCAAGTCTCTTCTTCATTTTTGAGGAAATTCTCCATCACTCACTGATATTACAGTTTTAGAGAAATTAAATATATATATATATATATATATATATATATATATATATATATATATATATTAGAAAATCTTCCTTGTCTGAAAAAAAAAGATGTCTAACCAAACATTCTTTTTCTTCTATGTGCCGTGTCCTTCAGGACGATAGCTATCATGACTCTCCACAATTTCCTGTCATTAGTAAATTTTGTCTTTATTCTCTCTTCTAAACCCTGTTCTGTCATCCATTTACGCAAAGTCGTTATATAGGTTATGCTCTGTTTTACTCTCTTGCTTTCAAT
The DNA here is from genome assembly GCA_903632075.3 of Acanthosepion pharaonis. Lineage (NCBI taxonomy): Eukaryota > Metazoa > Mollusca > Cephalopoda > Sepiida > Sepiidae > Acanthosepion > Acanthosepion pharaonis. The sequence continues at coordinate 2,864,939 of CAHIKZ030004634.1, read as the reverse complement.
ATGTCCTGTGAGTACCAAATTTTCCAAGCCTTCTTTCCTTATTATGTGTCTTGGAAATTTCAACGGATACTTTCTGATGACAGTTATAAGTATTCTTTTTGTTTCTATTTTCACTAAAGCTCCGTCGTTGTTACAGTAAATAATGTCTTGTGAATAAGCTGGGCGGGCATGTATATAAGCTTGAATTTTATTCTATATGCAGTCCAGTCATTTTGACCAAATAGATAAATAAGACTTCGCCGTTGCTCACATTCACTCCCGGGTATTCTCACTATCCTCCTGGGGAGCCAAATTTGTGCTTTTTCAAGTGTCTTCTTCATCTGTGAGGAGATAAGACTTACTGGTCAGTCTGGCTTCCAAGATAAGGGATATGATTCAAAATCTGGTCGTAGATGTTTTCCTTATTTCCGCTTCCGGTCACTTTCATTGATTGTTAAGACCTAAGTGCAATGGTAAATAGCAACAATAAGAGATTAAATCTAATAAAAATAAACAGATACAGTATTTTTTTTTCTTTTCAAAGAACACAAGGCAGGTAAGTTTACATACAGAAACAACATTTTTGCTATTGTCTTTAACTTGTAGAGGTTTTTCGACATTGAACCAAATAAATCAAATATGCTACCAAAAGTTTGTTTTTCTAAATCAAGAGGTATTCCGAGTTAAGTAAAGGAACTTTAAAGTTTTAGGAAGAAACGAAGAATGATGAATGAGTTTATTGGAGATAATAACGTTTAATTCCCAATGGGGAACCGATTGACTGGTTACAGGAAAAGATTGGCGGAAGAAAATATATGGAAGAAAAATGTAAGAGTGTACTTAAAGTGATTATTTTTATCCATTTTTTTTTCTTTTTTTATTTTAGCGATAAAGAATATCTAAGGGATCGATACTTCTGTCTCCCGGGAATGCAAAATATTAATATATTTCAATCCGTATACTTGCATGAATAAATGTTTATTCACGTGATAGATAGATAGATAGATAGATAGATAGATAGATAGATAGATAGATAGATCTGAAGAGAGAACTTGATAGATGAATTTGAATAGACAACTAGATAGATAGAGAAAAATGAAGAGATCGAAAAAGATAGATACGGTTATATACCCCACCTATGAACACTAATGGGTGTGTCCCAATTCTCATATGTTGGACACTATTGCAAGTGGGGGGGGTAATATGCTATGTAATCCCCAACTAGCAGTTGTTTACCTACTTCACGCCGCTGGCAAATATTGTATTTTGTTGATGTTATAATGATTACCTTTTCATTTCCAACCGCCATTTTGGTTATTCCTCATTCAGTAACATTTTCTAGGTCACAACAGATAGATAGATAGATAGATAGATAGATAGATAGATAGATAGATAGATAGATGAACAGATAGAAATAATTAGATATTTAAAACAAATAAATAAAAATAGAAAAGAAAAATTGAGACAGATAGATAGATAATATAGATAGATAGATTTTAGAAACAAATTTCCTAAAAAAAAAAAAACATTTGATAGAAATAAAAGGATGAGATATATAGATAGATAAATAGATAGATAGATAGAAAAAGAAAAAAAAAGATAAAAAAAGATGGAAAGAAAAAAAATAGATAGATGAGATAGATAAAGAAAGAAAAGATAGATAGATAGATAGATAGATAGATAGATAGATAGATAGAAAAAGGATCAGATAGAAAGAAAGAAAGAAAGAAAGAAAGAAAGAAAAAGTATGAGATAAGATAGATAGATAGATAGATAGATAGATAGATAGATAGATAGATAGATAGATAGATAGATAGATATGAATGATTAATTTAGCAACATTATAAATGGTTTATATAATCTCGAATATATATTAAAGGACAAAAAGCTTTGAAATAGTTCTATTTTACACAGGAATGCATAGATAGTTATAGATCTAATATACACTTGAATCAAAAAGGTAGACATGACTCCGGTTTACATCAAATTCAGTAAGTTAAACTTGTCGACTTTACGCTTGAGTCAGAAGGGCCGATTTGCTTCCAGTTTATTTCCAATATTTTTTACGCTTGAATAAAAAAGAGCGAGACATTGGCCGGGTTTATTCCCGAGTTGGCAAGGGTCTACCCGCAAGCTAATTGCTTTTTACCTGTGTAATTACCTCTCTGCAAGAGTGTAGCGAATAAATGGACCAAAAGACGGGGTGTCAGAATAGATTTAGAAAAATAGATCAAAAGAGACAAGCAACTCGAGAGACCTATCTGAAAAGACTGAGATATATACAAAGACTTCTAAACAGATAGATAGATAGATAGATAGATAGATAGATAGATAGATAGATAGATATGAAGACAGAACTAGATAGATAGATAGATAGATAGATAGATAGATAGATAGATAGATGAAGACAGAACTAGATAGATAGATAGATAGATAGATAGATAGATATGAAGACAGAACTAGATAGATAGATAGATAGATAGATAGATAGATAGATATGAACAATTTCGATCACGCTGTTCAACTTTTGACCGTTTTCGTCAATAAGCCTGTAGCATCAAGTTGGAAATATGCATTTTTTTACGTAACAGATATATTTCAATGTTTCACTTAAAGCCTTTACTCTTAAGGACTGTTGGCTTAAACCAACAGCCCTGAAGAGTGAAGGCATTACTACAATGCATTCATGAAACTTCGAAGACGGCATCTCTGAAACAACACCACACAGTTAAGTGACATTAAGTTTCTCCACATTAATTTCATATATATATATATATATATACTCTTTAAAATTGGAATTAAGACAACTTTATTAAATGACCATTTATACCCACAAAATTTTAATTTTAAAATTTGCAGGATTTTTCAAACTGTTTATGGTATCATTTTGTAGTGTACTGTTTATTTAGAGAAAGAAAGAGAGAAAGTATGTTATAGGGGATTCATTGGAGGTATTGGGAGAAGAAGGAGGCATGATTACTGGAATCATATTATGGAGGTATGACAGCCTGGGTAGGGGAAGGAGAGGGAGACCGATGAGCTGACCTACATCCTAATGGTCACACGGTCAACATTTAATTCCACAGGAATTCACGGAAATTAACGAAAACGTGAAAAAACAATCAAGAGATAACTTTGGTAAAATGAAAGTGAATTAATTCGGAATTATTGGTATTAAAGTCGTCCATATATCAGAGTTCAAAGTTAGGGAGTGTTTGTAAGGATTTAGAATGAATTTGGATATATATGTATGCGTTCTCATGCGTTTGTCCACGTTAATACTACCTACTCGTATAGTAGTCTACACTAACATACATTTAGATATTGTTATGTAGTGGTTTCACAGTGGAGGCTTGTATTTGTAATAAGTCGGTCCTAAAATAGGTTCGACGTACAAAACGTTAGGAACTTGATATAATAGGTAATGACGTAGAGTAAATCTAGTGATGGTCGCTGATACTTTAGTATCCGACTAACGGTCGTCCGACATCGACTGACTCACTCACTGACCGACGATATTCAGTCACCCTCCCACGAGGGCGTCATGTGTCACAAGGCCTTTTTAACGTGGGATCTCCGAGTCCGTGGGATCGGCTAAAAATATGCCCATTGAACCAGTATAAGCGTGTTCAGGGTCGGTTTACCTTTCCGAAAGAGACTCCGCCTTCGGCGTAGCCTCCTTCGGGTTCCTCCCCGCCCGAAGGCAGAGAGTTCAACCGATCAGCGATTCCACTGACTGACCGACCCACTGAGCAACTGCTACTACTCTTACTTATTATAGGTGGGAGAGTCTATTAACAATAGAATAGGTGTGTTCCACTATAAAAGATATCTACATTTAAGCACATATATACATACGCTAGCCATTATGTATCTACAAAAACCCTATGTTAGGATGAAACATTTTGAAACGTAATAAGATGCGTTTAGTTAAGTTAGAAAAGCCCAGGTATTAACCTAGTATAATTATATGGAATTATCTTACAAATGTGCGAACAAGTTAAAATTATTGTTCGGTACAAATGTATAATCACTAATTATTCCCTAGATATTTATACTTAGGTCACTTCTTCAATGCGTAATCTAATGTGTATCGGTAAGTGACCCTTTAAGAACTACCTATTAAATTATTGTATTAACTTATGTACCATATGTAAAGAAAATTTGCTCTGTTTAACGAAAATAAACATTGATCGCTTTTTTGTGAATCAATTTTAACATATTTCATATTCTATGTTGTGTTAATCAGACTCGCCTGGATTATACCAACGGATTACTACCTATATATATATATATATATATATAAAAGGCAGGATGTGTGTGTGTGTGTGTGTGTGTGTGTGTGTGTGTGTGTGTGTGTGTGTGTGTGTGTGTAACGAATGTACGCCCGCAATTTTCGACGGATTTGCACCAAAATTTACATGCACATGCTCCAAGTTAGCGGGGAAGGCCAAGACCGACTTTGCATTTCCCAACTCCCATCGATAGTGGAAATAATCAATATTTGCATGCTTCTACGGCAGTTTTCATGTAGTTTGCGGCCATTTTGTACTGGCCAGAGTGAGGGCCTATAGCTGGCTGCCACGAATAGGCAGGAAGATTCTATTGGCCAGCGTGAGAGCCAACAGCTGACTGACACGAATGTTAACTAGCATGCTAGCATGCAAAAAAATCGCTAGCTGCATTCGTCACAAGTGGGAAAAATTTAGATCTGAATGGCACTTTACTCCAATTGGCTCATTCGCTTGCTTAAACTCAACGTTGATTCTGATTCCGCAGAACTGGGCTTGGGTGTGAAAAAGTATTTGTTGCTAACATTCTTTTTTCGTTCGGTTTTTCCAGGTTACGAGTCATTTTTTAAAGCTGATCGTTTTGTGTTCATTTTGTTTAGTTCTTTTTTCGTAACAGATTTAATGTTTAGTATGGAGCTTAGAAAAAAATTCTCAGTGTGAGATAGGCAAGAAGTAAGGCATGTAGCAACATCAGCACGGCAAAGGGCACTCGTTTAAAGGCAAGGAAGGGCAAAAATATTTTAAGTCAAGTGATAGCGATTGCTGTATGAGTCGTACGATTTTTGAATCAAGCACGAGCAATGCCGGGCCATGCTGCTAATATATATATATATATATATATATATATATATATATATATATGTATGTATGTATGTATGTATGTATCCAAGGTGCAGCAAATGCAACGCTCATTTTATTTATGAACATTTATTAAACAAAAATAAATAGAGTATTTAAGATGGCTTAAGATAAACTACGATGTATGCTTTCGGAAATGTTTAAACCAAAACTTGATTTCAGGTTAAGGTAGGACGTAGATCACTTGAGAGACCATCACGATCACCGGACCTAACATCATCAGTCATTTTCTTGTTGCATGTGCCGAATGATCTTGTTTACAGACTTAAACCGAAAGCTATAATAATTTTTATTAAATTAATCTAGAAATGTGTCAAATGGTTTGTAGAAGTGTTGACGATAATTAAAAGTCACTCATTTTCTTGCCCTTTTTTTTAGTCTCGAGCAACGCCAGCTTGGGGAAAATAATATAAGATTTAATTATTTTAAACACACACAAATGCACACAACACATTTTTCGTTATCCAGCTGATGAAACCATATAGACGAAATGAATTCTCGGACATTATTTTCGAAAGATACGCCCCCGATTACTGCTGGGACCTGAAACGCTGAGTAATGGACGCGGGTATTAAAAATAATATTATATCATATTTAGGCTCTTTCTGTTTTAGCATCGAGCCCTAAACCCTCAATTTATTTTATATTTTAAGCTTTGGCTATGATTCGTAGTAAATATATATATATATATATATATATATATATATATATACTAAGAATAATATTTATACATATATATAATATATATATAGTATATATATAAATTATATATATAGTATATATATATATGTCTATAATTGAAAACAGAAGCCATTGGTTTATATCTACGGCTTCCCATACTTCATACTTCTCCAATTCACTCTCTTGTTGTCATGTGTGACGTCATGAGATGCGGTGCGATTTTCGCTTCTAGCGTCTTATATGCATGTGGTTATCGTTGCTTAGAGATCATCTATGTAAACAATCACAGACTATCTTCACTGTCTTGTCCGTATATTGCTTAATATGTTGCAATTGATATCTTTGATAATAGCTTATGTCAGCCGAAAGCTTGGATTGTATTAAAAAATATGGATCAATATTGTTAATTTCTTTCTTCGTTCAATGATAGTGTTATTAAACTTATCAGACGTTATGAAAAAATTTACATAAAATAAATAGACAACACTTGTTTATATTATTTAATGAAACATGTATGAATATATATATATATATATATATATATATATATATATATATATATATATATATATATATATATAGATTTACTATATACAGTGCTGTTCGATAAAAGTGACTCTCCTGGGTTTTTTTTACTAAATGTTCTCTTCTCTGATGAAACAAAAGTTGAGCTAAATTCAAAGGATAAGCGATCTAAAATCCGAAGAAGCTTTGAAAGCAATAAGTACTGTCAAGCATCCGTTCAGTATAATATTCTGGGGATGCTTTTCTTTTCATGGAAATGGTTTCTTAAAACCTATTGAAAAGACCCTCAGGAGCGAGCAGTACAAGAGAATTTTAGAGAATAAGAGTCTTGTCTGCTCTCTTCTGCTGAAAGGGTACAAATCGACCACACCAAGCTCATTTTTATGCAGGATAATGTCCCCTGTCACAAATCAAAATTGATGAAGGAATACTTTGATGTGAAGCAGGTGAGTGTTATGACATGGCCACCCCAATCTCCTGACCTCAACCCTATAGAAAACTTATGGAGCATTATAAAGTACAGGCTCTCGAGAAAGCAGTTGAGGATTTGATTGTGAATTTCATATCCGAATGGAATTCAATGCTTGAAGATAAGATTTGCCAGAACCTAATCAAGTCAATGCCAAAAAGGGTTGAAAAGGTTATTCAAAATAAAGGAGGACCCATAGATTATTAAATATTTTGAACTATATTACCTATTATAAATAAATTATACCTCTATTATTCTTTATTTAAAGCTGTTCGTTTATGTTTCTATTGATTACTAGTTTCAGGAAATAAGTGAGTCACTTTTTTTGCACAAATCTCTAAATCTTATTTATATCCAAAATTATAATTATAATTAGAATACCTTAGGGTGAGTAAACTTTTTTACTAGTTGCTCAGGAAGGGGTATTTATATTAGTAAGATTAAAAATTAGTTTGACCCCAAAAACAATAGGCGAAAAATTTTTAAATAAAAAAAAATGAGGTGAGTCACTTTTATCGAACAGCACTGTATATATATATTTATATATATATAGTATATATATATCTATATACATATATATATATATATATATATATATATATATTTATATATATTTATATATATATATATATATATATATATATATATATATATATATATATATATATATATATATATATATATATATAGTTTTATTTGTTTTATCGCTGATCTTTCATATTCACATCACTGCATAAGAAAGTTCATATAAGTGAAATAACTAGCAATTACGGGTACAAGGAATAAGTCTACCATTTCTCGATTAGAAAGGAAACCTTTAGATGCACAAGAAGACAAATAAAGCTATATCGCGCCAAGTCGGTCGTCAGTTAAATCATAAAGAGAAATTTTCGATTTTATGTCCCCAAGAACAGGGATCAATATTTCTATAAACCTTTATTTATTAGTGAATTGATCGGAGGCATTAAATAGTTATGTAGGTACGTATATGTCAGAGGCTAATACTTAACTGTCAGAAGCAACAAGCATGATGATATAAGATAATCATAAATGTACAGACAGTTAGGTACTAAAATATTCCACACACTATTGCATGGAAAATATTTTAACAGAAGGCGGAACATGTGACGCCAAAATCCGAAAGCCCAATTGAATAGGGAAAGATGTCTTCCAAAAGTTAAACAAAGTATTAAGAAACAGTAAAGATTTGTTAGAAACAAAGAAATGGGTGCTGAAATACTAATTAGTATCAGTCGTACTAAATAACAATGAATGCTGACCAATTTCTTCACAGCTGACGACAGGATTTGAGGCAGCAGGTAATTCGTTGTAAAGGGTGATGGATTGATTTTGTTTAGCTGTATATGGGTTATTTAATGCCGAAATCTAAATATTTTGAACACAATTTTATGGCTTTTGATCACAATTGTATGCCTTCAACTACGGATATAAATGTTTGTTACTTATTTTTTCTATAAATTGTAGTGTTGATAAATTTTACTATAAATCTTATTGCTAGTAATTTTTGCTATAAATAAGTATTGTTGGTAATTTTTTTTATATAAAACTGTATTTCTGGTATTTTTACTATAAAAACGTATTTTTACGCTTTTACCGTGTTTTGATTTTGTTTGAGGGTTCAGTATTTTTACTATATTTTTTATACTTTCATAGAATGTTAACCCCACCTTGGGGGTTAAATATTTGCCCATAGCTGGAACCCTAATAGATGCTATCACCACGGGTCAGGGTGGACATGGGAACAACAGTAATTAAGAGGTGGTTCAACGCTCCTTAAAACCTATAATCTCCCGATCAGAGGCCTTTCTGCCAGATGTAGTTTATCGTCATACCCAGAACTAGGTTCTACAGAAGGGTACTGCTAATGACATGGATAGAGCATGTATGTATCGAGAAAGTTTTAAGGAAAACAGCATAAAAAAGATACTAAAAAGATAGTTGACATTTTTTGGGACACATAATGGAAGAAAGAGGGTTTAGAGAATTTGATACCCAGAAAATATATAGAATGTGTTATATAGGAATAAAGTGTCGCTGCCGACAATGGGGTTTGAACACAGATCACCAAAGAGCAAACACAGGGGATCCCATTTTCAATAACGTGATAGCAAAGAAAATGTATATATGGGAATTAGCGTGGCGTCTAAGGGATCACGGTACGGATTACTTCGGAAATGTGCTAGTCAAACTCTCTAACTCCGGGCAGAGAGTATCCCCAGACGAGGCTATGTCGAAGGGCAGAATTTCGTCTCGGGGGACAGCTACCCGACCCCGTTTTTCACAGGGTCTACGGGGAAATTTTGGCCGAGACTACGGTCTCGGATACCCGACAATAAACTCGGACTTGTGTCACATCAGACCGCGTGGGGCGGTTAGTGAATATCTCACGATATGGATTACTATTCAGATCACTCTTTGGTGGTTACTATTCGAACGAGTATTATCGAGCAAGTACTATTAGTGCGAGTGTTATTCGAAGGCATTTGACACCTGTATTGTTCAGCGGCGTTACTAGAGTTGTATCTTCGATTACAAGGTCTCTACTACAACGAGCATTACGAAAGTGACCACGAGTATTCGTCGACATTACACAAGTCGCAACAAGTGTTCTTTTGAGTCGTAAAAGTAAGGCCGTAAAGTCACTAAGAAACAAGGGATTAATAGACGTGTAAGAATTAGGAACAGATACATTACTAATATATATATATATATATATATATATATATATATATATATATATATATATGGGAATTAGTGGGGTCTAAGATATCCTTATACGGATCACTCTTCGGTGGTTACTTTCCGAGCGAGTATTATCGAGCAAGTACTATTAGTGCGAGTGATATTCGAAGGCGTTTAACACCAGTATTGTTCAACGGCGTTACTAGAGTTGTATCTGCGATTACAAAGTCTCTACTACAACGAGCATTACGAAAGCGACAACAAGTATTCGTTGACATTACAAAAGTGGCAACGGGTGTTCATTGACGTCACAAAAGAAGACAAAATGGAAACGGTAATCTAACTAACGAGTGTGTGTAGATTTTTTTAGCAGAACGGGGAATGGAATGATGAATATTAAAAGAACAAAATATAATAAAACAAAAATTGCTAAGAGCTGCAAAGTATTCAAAATTATGGAGAGTTTTGTTCGTCCAAGTGTTGAATGAACACCGTACATAAAAAAAAATACGACTGCACGCCAAACTTATACGTTTAATGAAACGGAGGTAAAAAAAAAAATATTGTAACGGCATTAAGTATAATATTTAAAAAAAAAAAAAAAAACTTACAAAATAAGTTTCATATTTCAACGCATACCTGAATTGTATGTATAGTGCTGTTTGATAAAAGTGACTCACTTGATTTTTTTTACTAAATGTTTTCTTCTCTGATGAAACCATAGAGGCGAAATGAATTCTCAGACATTATTTTCGAAACATACGCCCCCGATGACTGTTAGGACCTGAAACGCTGAGTAATGGACGCAGGAATTAAAAATAATATTATATCATATTTAGGCTCTGTCTGTTTTAGCATCGAACCCTAAACCCCAATTTATTTTATATTTTAAGCTTTGGCTATGATTCTTAGTAAATATATATATATATATATATATATATATATATATATATATATATATATATATATATATATATTTATATATATATATATATATATATATATATATATATATATATATATATATTTACTATATTCAGTGCTGTTCGATAAAAGTGACTCTCCTTTTTTTACTAAATGTTCTCTTCTCCGATGAAACGAAAGTTGAGCTAAATTCAAAGGATAAGCGATCTAAAATCCGAAGAAGCTTTGAAAGCTCTTTGAATTTAGCAATGAGTCCTGTCAAGCATCCGTTCAGTATAATGCTTTAGGGGTGCTTTTCTTTTCATGGAAATGGTTTCTTAAAACCTATTGAAAAGACCCTCAGGAGTGAGCAGTACAAGAGAATTTTAGAGTCTTGTCTGCTCCCTTCTGCTGAAAGGGTGCAAATCGACCCCACCAAGCTCATTTTTATACAGGATAATGTTCCCTGTCACAAATCAAAATTGATGAAGGAATACTTTGATGAGAAGTGTTATGACATGGCCGCCCTAATCTCCTGACCTCAACCCCATAGAAAAATTATGGAGCATTATAAAGTACAGGCTCCCGAGAAAGCAGTTGAGCAACATGCTCCATAAGTTTATCTTCATAAATATATATATTAGCATGGCTGATGCTACCCTCTAGGAGAGTGACTAACGTTTTCAGCTGGCACGAAGTGGAAAGAGTATATTGAATCAATTATAACTAAGAAAATTGGTTTACTGCATCGTGTTAGACCATTTTTTCTCGCCAGAATCTTTCTTATATAGTTATAAGTCTACCATTCGTGTTTGTTTTGAATATTAATGCCACATATGGTCTTCTGCTTCTGCTATATATTTAGAGATTTTCTATAAAACCCAAAGAAGAATCTGAAATGTTATTAACCTGTTGTCTCGGCTTCAGTCCCTTTCCCAACACCTAACGTTGCTTCCCTGTGTCTTTTCTATGAATACTTTCATGGCAATTGTTTTGATAAACTTTTCGCTAGGGTACCTAGACTTTATAAATGTAAGCGCAGTACTAGGTTGGCGCTAAGGTCTCATCATTTTAGTTGAAATGGCTAGTTGTAACCGTAAGTTCTATCCTAATAGTTTCTGCTTTTTTTCTGTTTTTACCTTGCATCAGCATGGCTGATGCTAACCTCCAGGACAGTGAGTAACGTTTTCAGCTGACATGAAGTGGAAATAGTATATTGAATCAATGGTAGCCAAGAAAGTAAGTTCACTAAGTCGTGCTAGACAATTTTCTTAGTCTATTTTAAATATTTATAAGTCTACTATTCGACCTTGCTTTGAATATAGCTGTCAAATCTGGTTTGGTGTTCCTGCTATATATTCAGAAATTTTGATAAAATCCAAAGACGTATCTGCAATGTTATTCGTCCTCACATGGCAACTCGGATTCAGTCCATTTCCCGCCTCCGTCACATAACCTTCTTATGCCTTTTCTATAAATACTTTCATGCTAATTATTCTGATAATCTTTCCTCTATGCTACCTTGGGTACAGTACAAACTGAGGTTTCATCATTTTACAGCTTAAATGGCTAGACGTAACCGTAAGTTCTATGCTAACAGTTTCCTCTATCTCACGTCCCGCTTGTGGACCTCACCTTCATCCTCCTGCGTCCGACTCAACATTAGTCTTCAAAACTTTAGATGCAATGTCTGTCGTTATGTTCTTAATTCTTGTTCTTTTTCTTGTTCAATTTTTTCTCGCCATATTCTATCTTACAAATTTAAAAGTCCACCATTCGTCCTTGCTTCGAATATTACCGCCACATATGGTCTGGGGCTCTTTCTATATATTTAGAGATTCTTTTAAAAAAATTCAAAGAAGAATCAGCAATATTATTGCTGCTGACCTGGCATCTCTGCTTCAGTCCTTTTCCCATCGCCGTAACATAATTAAATATTTCCAAGATGCAGAGAAACTAGACATATCAAGCTTTATAATCTGTTACAAAGCTACAAGTATTTTAAAATGCACTCAGACTTTATGGACACCCTATATATATATATATATATATATATATATATATATATATATATATATATGTGTGTGTGAGACAGAGACAGAGACAGAGACTGAGAGATTGTGTGTGTGTACATACTAACAGACAATATAAGCTACGATGTTAATGGAGTCACTAAAGGGGAAAACTATACTGCAAATTAATTTTCACAACTCTCCAGACGGGCATTACAACATTTTGGGATAGAAAATTGCCCAATTGATCGCTTGGGAAAGTGGAGCCACTGATTTGGACAGCATGGTCACCTGGTATCATGCCGCAAGGTTTTTTTGTTTTTTGTTTTTTGTTTTTTTTTTTTGTGGAGGTGAGCCCATTAAACATGATTTATGGTAGAGAAACAAGTCAGTGTAATAGATTACGGGTCGGATTGAAAAATCGTAGAACCGATTTCGAGTCTCAGTCAAGCTCATTACATTCGCTTACGTGCTAATATCCTTGGGAATAATTAGAAAGACGCAGATACCGATATTTGGAGATAATAATTTCTAAGAAATAAGTAGATTCTAGATTTAGTCCAAACTATTTCATATTATCCCAAACGTTACTTGAGTACGAACTAAAATACGGCTTAGATATCAGTCGAGCAGACGGAAGCGGTATGGGTAGATATATATATATAAATTCATTTATCTACGGTTTATAAACACTTTGCAAATTATTTAAAGTCAGGAAATATTATAAGATTATTCTTATTTTTTTTTTACATTATAATTGTTTAGTGATAAAATTCATACTAATTAACCCATAGCTAGGGAGTGAAGTTTTGGATTCATTCCCGTAATAAACGTATTTTCGAGTAAGTGAATATAACAGACACGACTGGAATTGGAACACAGTTTTTCGAGTTCCAATTCCGAGACGTTATCCATGATATCACCAGCACATCCAAGCGTGGTGCACATTGCACTACCTAGCGGTCACCCATCTAGATACAGACCAGGCCCGACATTGCTTAAGATTGCGCTGATCGTACGAAAACTGGTGTTTCCATGTTATATGGTCGTAAGCGATTTAAAAATGAAAATGTAAACTACTGAACAGAGTAATATATATATATATATATATATATATATATATATATATATATATATATATATATATATATTTTGAACGTGGCGATGTGTTATGGTGATTTACCAACGTACGCATGCGCTCTCCCAGATATAAATAGGAGCAGGTACTGCCTTTTGGAGACGAAACTTCCAGGTGTCAGCTCTGACAGTCGGACCGAACATTCTTGCTGTAACACACTTGATTGAATATGTTTGTATTATTTTTTCTGTTAATATATTTGTTTAACTCAATTCCTCTCTTTGTCTTTATTTCTGGTTCTAACAAGGCCACAACGCTATCTATCAAATCTAGCTAGCTAGCTATCTAATGATATTAGTGTGTTCATATCTATCTCTCTATCTATCTATCTATCTATCTGTTAAGGTAATTTACACAGGCACGCATGGACTCTCCCAGCTATAAATAGGAGCAGGTACTGCTTTTTGGAGAGAGAACTTTCCAGCAGTCAGCTCTGACAGTAGGATCGAACATTCTTGCTGTAACACTCTTGATTGTATATGTTTGGACTACTGTGTCTGTTAATGTATTCCTCACTTTGTGTCTTTATTTCTGGCCCCAATAAAGCCTCAGCACGATGGGAAAGATTCAGTTACATATTCGATCGTCTTCTGATGTGAATTATTTTAACTTTCGACAATGATATTTGATAGAAAAGAAAAATACGTACATTAGAAAAAACGGCCTACCAATTAGCAACTACGTGAAGACCAAGAACTAGCCGTAAACAAATATGTCTACTAGTAAATATTAACATATTTGGTAAGGGTATTGGAATAATCCAGAGAATATGTTGTCAGCAAACGCAGTAGGTTGCCATTTCTTTCTGCGGTAGACCAGTTGCCATCCAAGGCTATAGAACCTGGTCTGTCCTGCTATTTACCCATAGCTAGGGGAGGAGAAGGGGATTCATATCTTTTCCCAAGTGTATTAGCACGTAAGTGAATGCAATGGATTTGACTGGAATTCGAACTCGGCTTTCTTATTCCTCAATCCGAGCCGTTATCCATCACTCCACCATGCCTCTATCAGTAAATATACAAAAATAAAAAGAGGTGCCAGTCAATGAGGAAGGCACGGTGGTGTAATGGATAGCGACTGGAATCGGAGAACCGAGTTCGGATTCCAGTCGAATCCATTACCTTGAACATTCAGACGTTGGAGAAGGTATGAATGCTCTTTTTTTTCTCCCCTAGCTATGGGTAAATATCAGTACAGACCGTGTTCTATAGCCTTGGATAGCGGGAAAAATCTTCCCCACCTGTATCACGCATGGCACATAGCTGAAGTCAAAAAGGTGTCTTCTCAACGGATTTATTAAACCTATCAATTGAGAATTTCTATCCTACCATGATTCATTATTAGCAACCGCAATCTTAACATATGCAGGTGACACAGTGTTGATAGCGGACACAGAAAGGAAAGTACAAGATGTCCTACAGAATGTAGTGAGGGGAAGCAAGAAGAAAATATTAACCATAATTACAAGAAGGCGGAATGCATGTTTGTTATCAAAAGGGACAGCGGAACTTGCAAATTACAAATTGGGGATGCCAAAACGAATTTAAATATCTGGAAATTGCTTTAACAGAAGACGAAAAATGAAAATCTGAAGGTGATTTGGAATAGCGAAAGTTGCCTTCCAAAACCTAAGCTATTAAGAAACAGGAAAATTTTGATAAAAACAAAGAAAAGTATACTGAAATGTTACGTAATATCAGTCTTCTGATACGGCAGTGAATGCTGGGCAATCTCATCGCGGATGAAGAAGAGACTTGAAACAACACGAATATGGTTCTACAAGAGGATGCTGAGAATACCATGAACTGAATTTGAGCAAGGACAATGTTTTATTTACCCATTTTGCCAAAATGACTTAACTGCATCTCGAATAAAAGTCAAACTTATATATCTACTCCATCTACATACAATTTATTTTTTACTGTCCTAACGACGAAGCTTTAGAGAAAATGGAAACAAAAAAACAGACACTTATGCTTAACATTAGGAAGAGAGTTGAAAATTCCAGAACGCATAATGAGAAAAGAGGGCTTGGAAATTTTAGCACTCACAGGATATATTGAAGGCAAGAAAGACAGAGTCAGATAAGCTTAACCGACTTAACGACTGTGTGTAAACGGATGACCGAACAGGATTTAGGGGAGATAACAACAAGACAAAATTTACTAAGAGCTACAAATGACAGGAAATTGTGGAGAGCCATGATTGCCAATGTCTTAAGGGGTACGGTACATAGAATAATTTTTGGACAGACAGATTTCTTTTATACATGTTTCACGGAATGTGACAGACAAGATTTTATAATATATATTTTTTAATTTATCTAAAATCTTACACGATATCTGTTCTCCTGTACGGCAGTGAGTTCTGGGCAATTTCCGCAAAAATGAAGAGTACTTGAAGCAAGAGAAATGTGGTTCTACAGAAGGATGCTTAATATACCATGGTCTATGGTGAGCGACGACGAATTTTTGGAGAAAATAGAAAGAAAGGGGGCTAGGAAAATTAGAAACCCACAGGACAGATTGAAGACAAGAGGTACAAAGGAAAACAACGCCTGACCTGCCTAGCGAGCTTGAGTAAATTGGCAACAGAAGAGGGTTTAGGAGAGATAACAAAAAGGCAAAAGTTGCAAAGAGCTACAAAGGACAGGAAAATGTGGAGGGCCATGTACTCCAACGTCTTAAAGCGACACGGTATATTAGAGAAGAAAATGTTTTCTTAGCCACACTGAAGAAGCATTGATATCAAATTGCATTCATTGTCAGGAATCTGTCTTCATGCATTATCCGTATACGACTGAACTGCAGAAGCGTGTTGCACTGCACGATGCGTGCATGGTTCCGTTCCGAAAATAGCTGAAATATTACCAAGAGGATGACTCTGCTAATGCGCATAGGACATTGACAGGCTCGCGGTCAAATCACGTTTAAATACCGGTTCTCGTACAATCGGCGAAGATAACTATGACCAGTATCTAGATGGGTGACGGCTTGGGAATAATAGATGCCTTAAGCTTGGATATACGGTAGAGTAATGGATAACAGCTTGGAAGTGAACATCGTTCCAATTACAGTCGTATTCGTTGTATTCACCCTGGAAAGAGCAATTAATCTGACTCTATTCCCCTCAGCTGTGGGTTAAATAGTCGAATATGTATAAGTTTAAATACAGTAAATTCGGCCTTGCTAACCGAAATTTTCACAGAAAATATTCGTCCTCCGACAGCAATCGAACCTGTATCCTATACGGAACAGTCATTTAGCTTGACGTGCCTTTACCGATTTGGCCACAGAGGAGCGTTCGGTTAGCAAGGTCGAATTTACTGTATTTAAACTTCAATCTTCCATGAATCTCTCACTTACATTCATATCTGCGCATGGCGTATCAAATGTAAACAAATGACGTCACACATTATGAAATGGGCAAAGTCCGATAATTATTTTAAGACATTTTATGTTTATACATCCTTTTTATAGATACAAATATTTAAGTAAATGCTCTCTTTATAATAAACAGTATTAAACAACATTTACCGGCCTGAATGTCCGAGAAATTTTCACTGAAAATATTCGTCCTCCGACAGGAATCGAGCCTGTATCCTATACAGAACCGTCATTTAGCTTGACGTGCCTTTACCTATTTGGCTAAGAAGGAGCGCTCGGTTAGCAAGGTCGAATTTACTGTATTTAAACTTCAATCTTCCATGAATCTCTCACGTACATTCATATCTCGGACATTCAGGCCGGTAAATGTTGTTTAATACTGTTTATTATAAACAGAGCGTTTACTTAAATATTTGTATCTATAAAAAGAATGTATAAACATAAAAATGTCTTAAATAATTGTCAGACTTTGTTCATTTCATAATGTATGACG
>CAHIKZ030004634.1:2825000-2845000 GCA_903632075.3 Acanthosepion pharaonis | reverse complement strand
TTCTTTCTCTTTGCTCGCAAAAAACAATTACTTTCTTCATTTCAAACAGACAGACTCCCAGACCAACCTTGCCCAACGCAAATATATCTTCATCGATAGAGCGAATCCCACAGCTACTTTGCTGTTTCCCGCTATCTAAATTACGACGCACAGAATTGTTTTTCTCTCTTATAAATGGAACCTGTTGAGGCCATCTTGAATTGCGTTTACTTTAAATGATAGAGAGTCATATCCAGATATACTGGGCCGATACAAAAGTTCGTAGCCTTTATATAAGCATTTTCAAAGAAAATTATTTAGATATTCGTACATAGATTTATTCGACCACATATGTGCCATTCCGTTCCACTACGGTTACCCATATTTGAGCAGTTTCATTATTCCATCTTCATCGAATGCAGCATCTTTCTGAGACGTGAAATGGTCTCAGTGGCTCCAACATGCTTCCATATTATTGAAATTCTTCCCATTCCGAGAAATTAGAATAAAATCTAATTCAAAAGTGCATGGTCAGGGGAATATGATGCGTGTAGAAATGGTTGCCAAACTTTTTTTAGCACATGGCCAACTTCGAAACCCATGAAATTATTATAGTGTATAAAGTTAGTTTCATTTTACATAGAATATATCCAATTATGTCACCCACCTGAAATTTGCCATGGCCCATTTTAGCCATAGGTTGGGAAACACTGCTACAGTAGCATATCCCTACTCAGCTGTACCATTTTCTGCCGAGTCTGCAAAGAGACGTGGCGTTAGAAGACGACACTCATTCTGATTGGTCACTCCCGAGCGCTTTTCATCGATTCGTGCCTTTAATCGACCCAAAGGAGAACAGATCTTGTCTGAATTCAACGTCTAATTTTATGGAAGTAATTTCCAATACCAACACAGCGTCACCTTCTTCAGCCGCAAACCGAATTTTGAAATACTTAACGGTGACTCATCTTGTTTTTCCCAGGACCCTTTTTTGCTCTACATTGTTGTAAACAATCCATTTTCATCGTCCGTGAGCTTTCCCTCCAAAATGGATCGCTTTGTAGAATTTGAGCTTAGAATCGCAGTTGGAAATGCAGTTCATTAAATGTTTATGTTAAATTATGAGGCACTCAAACTTCATAGTGAATCGTGTGTCCAAATGTTTTTAAATGCCTTACGTCGATATGTGAAGTATATCTGTGATGTCCCATCTTATCTGGAATATAAATGTTACGATTTAGTCATGGCTGTCGAAATGTTCTAGGTCTTCCAGATCAAAAATTTCTACTTCTGAACTTAACGAGCTATTTACAGGAGTGCTCTCAGCTATGGCACCATCTCCATCAACGACACATATCTTTTGCTGTTTGGGCAGAATTTCTTTCCTTTCTGAAAATAAAACGAAAAGAGATCTCATTAGTAAAGTTAAATTGCTGTTTTTAAACAAAAAATTTCCCATAATTTTCTCAAGCAGAAATTTTTTTGAGCAGATAATATCGTTCGTGAAAAATCATGGGAAATTTGTTGCTTGAAAACAGTAATTTGATCTTGCTAACCAGACGCTTCCTCTGTAGCTAAATGGTATAGCACGTCAGGCTAAATTACGGTTCCGTGTAGGATACAGGCTCCATTCCTGTCTGAGGACACATATTTTCTATGAAATCCCTCGGACATTCAGGCCGTTAAATGTAGTTAATACTGTTTATTATAAACAAAGCATTTACTTAAATATTTGTATCTATAAAAATAATGTATAAACAGAATATATATATATATATATATTATTTCCCATTAATCAAGGTAATAAAGCCACTAAGGCGCAAGTGGTTACTCAGTCTACGTTACGGCGAGAGGAAAGTGGTTGAAGTCAAAATGCCAGATATATTAAGTACCTCCAAAACCTTCGATTACCAAGGATCACCGATCGAACCCAGAAAATTCACCAGTCGTAATGAACGGACGTTTCCCTAGAGAGGTCCCCGTGCCTTGATTGCCTATTGGGACTTATACTCAACCTATACCTGCAGTAGAACTCGGACATACGATGCCTAGCTAAAGATGCTGAGAAAATGATTGGTTCCCTGTGCTGTTCCAGCAAGTGCCTCACTCCTCCTGCTTATCCTCTACATTTAGTGGACTACTGCTGCCATATATTGAAAAAAATTATAATGAAAATATTTATAGAAAAGGCACAGAGAAGTTATGTTACGGCGGTGAGAAATTAAAAGAAGCCGAGATGCCAATAACATAGCAGATCCTACTTTGGTTTTTTTTTTTTTTTGGTTTTTTTTTACGAATCTCTAAATATATAACAGAAAAACCAGACCAGATATGAAAGCAATATTCGATGCATGACGTATAACAAACTTTAAATCTCTAAGCTACGTTCTGGGAAGAAAAAACCTGTCCGGTACTACACAGCGAACCAACTTTCCTAGCAGAAGACCTAGCATTTTCAAAAAATGTGACCCATGAGGACATCTACAATTCCAGTTGTAGTTGGAGCCCTCCGATTGATTGGAAAAGGTTCCGACAAACTCAGTGAAGGGATCCCTGCTAGCCCATGCCTAAAATAAATACAAAAAATTGTACCCCTAAGTCCAGCCCGCATCTTTTGAAGGGCTTTATCCATGTAGGATGAGTTTGATCTTTTTTTGTGGGGGGGGGGGTCTCAAAAAATGCTCAGAGTCAGATGTCATGATGCGATTTGTAACCTTAGGTCACTGGTTGGGACCCGGAAAGAAATTAGTATACACCAGAAATCAAAGGAAATAATAATAATAATAATAATAGTAATAATAATAATAATAATAATAATGAAGAAGAAGAAGCAGAGATATAAGCACGTATCAACAATTTTGATAGATAGAAATGTGTCCTTACGTCTCTGATCTCTAGTCAAATATTTACAATCATCTTTAAATAAACGCAACACGAGGCCTTTCTTTATTTCCAAGCAACATCTGCGTAATCGGACGTGCAACCATTTATATAAACAGATACGCCCTTTGTTTACGATGTGGGAATCTTTAAAACCTCGTCCGACTCCTCTAGATGTTTATCATCAAGAATGCCTATCGAGTGTTGTCCTGTCAAGTAGCAGCCATACATTTTATCGATCGTGTTTTCTCAACAGCCGATGAAAATCAGACCGACTTATATTCTAAGTGTTTCGTTATAATGATTCTGGATCATGCCGATATCTATCTGAGTAATTTTTAATGTGCACACCTGTCAGTTAGAATATTAGCTGAACACTGAAGTGCCAATTATTTTAATACAGCAACCTTGTAATGCTCCTCCAACTGCCTGAATAAGTGCGGTTATTCAACGTGGCAAGCAATTATCAGGTGCGGAATATACAAAGGGAAGTACATTTTATTTATTAAGAGTTCTCGAACACGCAGGCTGATAGACGTAATATTGTTTGATGTAAAGAAAAATAAAAAGCGGAGTCTATTTCAAACAAGAGTATCCAATATAATTACATCTGAAGTAATAAAAATGTCGAATTAAAAAAATCCATTAATTCTTTAGAAAATTGCTTTGTTTACGTTTGGAATACGAAACTGCGCAGGACTAACATTCTCAGCTGAAGTGTAAAGGATATACTGAGTCCATTGCTAAGTCAGCTGCTAAAAAAAGTTGGTTCACTGTGTTGTGGGAGACCATTTTTCTGTCCAGAATCTATCCTACATATCTAAAGGTCTACCATTCGTCCATGCTTAGAATATTAATACCACATATGGGGCGGTGTTCCTGCTATTTATCTCGAGTTTCTTGACATAATCCAAAGAAGAATCAGCAATATTATTGGCCTTGGTCTGTTATCTCGGCTTCAGTCTCTTTCCTACTACCGTAAG
The DNA here is from genome assembly GCA_903632075.3 of Acanthosepion pharaonis. NCBI lineage: Eukaryota > Metazoa > Mollusca > Cephalopoda > Sepiida > Sepiidae > Acanthosepion > Acanthosepion pharaonis. The sequence continues at coordinate 2,841,158 of CAHIKZ030004634.1, read as the reverse complement.
GTTGATTCCCTCTGCCTTAGTTATAAATACTTTCATGGTAATTGTTCGGATTGTTGTTTTTTATTCCCCTCCCTCCACAGACATTGAATTGTAAATAAGGAGACAAGTTAGGACTTTCATAGAGACAAGGAGGTATTATGGTGAATGCAGTAAGAAAGGTAAGTAAGAATGCGTTATTTTGGTGTAAGGAATATTGTGGTATGTTTGGATCAGTGTCTGTGGCTTGCTAAGTTATCGTTAAGACAGAAGAAGACCGTCCATTTCCCCCACTCCCTTGCACCACATTTCTGTGTATATATCAGAATAAATATCGCTATTCGCTATGGTACCTAGACTCTATGGATTTAATCCCAGTACTAGACTGGCGATGAGGTCTCATCAGTTTACATTTTAATTGGCTAGATGTAACTGTAAATTCTATGCTAACAGCTTCTTCTCGCGCACTTCTCTCTTGTGGAACTCTCTTCCGGTTCCATGCTTTCCAGCCAATTTTAATCTTCAAAAAAATAAATGCAATGTCAATCGATTTCTACTGTCCTCTTGATTACTTTTTTATCTTCCCGTTCATTATTAATGTTTCTGTTTCTAATTCTTCCAATGCCAGTAACTCCTTGTGTCGTAGTGACTTTCGTGCCTTGCTTAGGGTGAACTCGATTTTTAAAAAAAGATATAGGCTTTCGAGGAAAAAATATCTTGAAATGTAAAACTCGAGCCTTTTCGTTGTTTTGAGGTAAATCTAACGGAATAAAAAGGCGATATCCTCTACATTTGCTAAAATTCATATGAACTTTTATTTCATACTAGCAGCATGGCCCGGCGTTGCCCGTGCTTGATTCATAAATTGTACGACATTATTACCACCAGTACATTTAAAAAAAAACATATTACCAGCAATACATTTTTGAAAAAATATATTACCAGCTATACATTTTTTGAAAAAATAATACCAAAAATAGATTTTTGAAGGAAACCTTTTACCAGCAATACATTTTTGGAAAAAATATTACCTGCAAAAAAACTTCGTCGGCATGAAATAACCCATAGAGGTTGATATGCCGTAAAACAAACCAAACTAAATCAAATTTGTTGGTGAGGGTCTCAAACTCAACATGGAGGCCTACATCAAGTGACTTGAGAAGGTAGTGCTGCCCTGAATCAAGAACGTTGCTGCTGGAAGCGCCGATATCTGGCAACAGGACTCTGCACCATGCCACTCAAGCGGATGAACCCAGTTATGGCAGCGACCCCATCACCCCCTTACATCTGGTCACATTACTCTCCAGACTGCAATCCCCTTAATTATAATGTGTGGGGAGCAGTTAAGCGAGAGATTAACAAAAACTCCTTGTAACACCAAAGATCAACTGAAAGCAAGGATTGTTGCAGCATTCACGAACTTAAACAACGACACCGACCAAGAGTTGCAGGAGATTCCGAAGTTGGGAGGCCATAGTTGAAGTCGATGGCGATTTTATTGCATAAATTTACTCTTTACAATTTCAAGATATTTTTGTGTAATTTTGGTAGATATATCCGTTAAAATGAGATATCAGTGTTATTTTTATTTTTGCGTAATTGAGACGAAAATTCATCCAATGCATCACACACACACACACACACACACACACATATATATATATATATATATATATGTGTGTGTGTGTGTGTGTGTGTGTTTCGGCAGCAATTCCTCTTTTAGTCATGTCCGAATAAATTATAGACATTATGTCTGTTAACTTTTAATAAAATCTGTTCATACTCACGAATAACCTTCCCTGAATTGATGTTAAAGGATCAGAGAAATGTACTATAGCCGTTTAAATTTCTTTTTATTTTCATTTCCCAAGTACTTTCGATCTTCTTCCAATGTTATCTTCAGGGGTGCAAGTAGTACAAAAAAGTAGTACTAGAAGCAATTTACCTAAAAAAAGAAAAATAAAGCCAGCACTTAACAGAATCAACTATGAATACTGCAGTAATGTTCTGAAATGCCTGTAAAGGAACAATTTTTTCATGCTTTTACGCGCGCGTAACCATGACATTATGACATAAAAAATTTCATAAAGTATAATTTTTCACGTTCTAATGAACGCTCATCACATTGTCAACCGTTTTACATTTAAGAGCATAATGAAAAAATGACGGTAATGGACAACAACGCATACCTTTGAATAAATACTTGTAATAATGAAAAACATAGAATTTTGTACCACTTGCACCCCTTATTAGATATTAATTAATTTCAAGTAATAATAAAGTCCCTAAGACGCAAGGGTTTACTGAAAGTGATAGAATATGACAAAAAGAAAAACCTTATTAAGAAGAGAGAACAATAAAAGAACGATTGATCCATCATTTGGATCTTTTGAAGATCGTAATTGACTGGAAAGCAAGAACACGGAAGAGGGTTCAACAAGTGCGAAAGAAGAGACTGTTAGCGTAGAACTTGCGGTTGCATCAAATAATTTCCACAGCAAAATTATGAGACATAGTTTGTTTAATTATTTGCTATTTTATTTTTATTTTTATTTATTTTTTTTTTTTTTTTTTTTTGTATTTATGTTATTGGTGGAATTCGTTGCTGAGTATTGGGGTGCTTATCGACATTTCCTTCTATGTGAAATGAGTCTGACTTTAGATCTGAAAAGACGTTCGCAACCACTGTATGGTAGGGTAGGAGAGCTCAGAGGATGGTGAGCTCTGGTTTCTCATTAGTCTCTCTTCGTCTCTTCTATTTGTCTTCTGGTGTTTTTGAAGGATGGTGATTTTTTTTGTTTTTTCTTGTTTTTTTTGTGGACTGCTCTTCTGCAACTGTGCAACTGGTTCTTCTTGCAGCTTCCATTTCTCAATTGACAGGATCGATTTCTGAGCGCAGCAAGGTGTTTTTAGGTGATCTTTGAATCGACAAAGCAGGGCTCTACCTAGTCTTTTACCAGATGCGTGCCTCCGAGAAAAGGATTCGCTTGGCTATGAAAAGAAGACAAATCTTTCAGTATGAATGCCTCGGCTGCAAATTGTTTGAGGCGGTTCATGAGTCGCTATTTCACGGCCCACACACTTCAACTGACACCATCCGGTGCGGCAAACCAGGGCTTGACAGGCAGGTTGATGATGAAAGCTTTTATCAGCCTGCCGATTTGACTTGCTTTTTCTTACCTAAAGTTATATTTATCAACTTTACATTTACTAATCTCGTTGATTTTTATCAATTGATAGTTTAGATGTTAATCCTGCCAAAAGAGCTGTATAAATGATTTATATATGTAGACTAGCAGTAGAGCCCGGCGTTGCCCGGGAATGTAACAGTAAGAGATAGATCAAGTACCGACAATCATAAAGACTGAAAAATAAAATTGACAAAGATTATTGTCTAAGGTTGACGGACACGCATGACTTAATTAGTTTTATTTTTTTATTTTTTTTTACGAATTGGTCAAACCCAAACTCAAACAAAAACATTGTTTCAATCGTTATGAGTCTACCGATTGAATAGAATTTTATTATAAACAATTGTCTTGTAAATAGAATTTTTAAAGCATTCTGAATGTAAAAAATAAAGAAAAAAGTGTGCAAGACAATAAGAAACACTACTTGCAAAAAAAAAAAAAAGTGAAATTTTGTTGAAATCGGTTGAAAAATGTAAGAAATCCGATCCCATATATAAACGAACACACACACACACACACAACCTGGGTTTTATAATAAGTATAACTCGCTATGAGTTGTCCCCCTTTCATTCTCGCGATGCCTCTTAATTATGTTTTCAAATTGATTTTGTGCAAAAAAAATTGTGTATTTTTTCCAATTTTTGGCGCTGTCAGAACCACTGCAAGGTAATTTTACGTAGTCCTATGAAGTTTTGTTGAAATCGGTTGAAAAATGTAGGAAATCCGATCCAATATATAAACGTACAGACACACACACACACACACACACAACCTGGGTTTTATAATAAGTATGATTAAATAATGACTTCATCTACGAGTATTTTAGGCTTAAATTTCGATATATATTTTTATTTTTTGTTTCTGCTATCTCTTTCTAAAATGGACAAAATTATCGATATTTGGGTTTTTTGGGTTTTTTTTTATTTATGTACTATTTCGTAATTTGTCTGGAAGTCTAATGTTGTTGTTTACCGAACGTTTTATATGTGTGTGTGCGTGCATATATATACAGGGTGTATCAAAAATACTTTAAAAACATTTTGTGAGCGGTTTCTTCACCTCCAAACAAGGACAAGAGTCCATATATAGATTTCACCTTTACGACAGCCTGTAGAATATGTTCTTCGTGGTCAGGACTACGAATGGATCTCGGTCTTCCTCTATCCATTGTTTGTGGTGACACGGGTCATGTCTCAGCAACGCGATGATAAACAGCAGCAAAAGTTGGAGGACTCGGCTGCCTTTGGTGTGGTAGAGCAACCTGATACAGTCGCGTAGCCTCGTGTCCATTAAAATTCGCGCGGCCGTATATAAGATTTTTACATACGGCCGCACGAATGGTAATGGACGCGAGGTCTTCCTGCTCACGATATGAATATCGCGCGATTGTTAAACGAAACACTTCTCAATTAACTCACTACTACACACGTTAAACGTTGAAGACAGACTAGCTACATATGTACACGAATTACCAATGTAACCTAGTCTACATGGCAACACAGCGCCATCTGCCATAAACCTTCTTTAAACATATATATATATATATGCTTATATGGACTTTTGTCCTTGTTTTGGTGTGAGGAACACGTCACCAAAGTTTGTACGACTTTCGTTCTGTAACCTTAGAAATGCCTCATGATAAACTTTTGAGCCTGATGGCCTCTCATTTTTTTTCTTGCTTTTTAAGTTCCTGGTAGGCTATTATTCCACTAGGACACGTTTTGTTTGTCTTCTTAGCCTCTTATAGCAGCGACATTAACCTTGTTAAGATTTTAAGTCGCTTCTCTGTACAGCGTTAATTTAATTCAATCAGAACTAATACATTAAATTATCGAACTTGTTGTGGTCGTAATGGCAATTATCATAGCATTAGAATCAATAAGAAAGAAGGTGAAATTTATTCTATTAATCTGTTTCATGTTTTATTGTCCCAGGCGACCACGAAATTTCTCTGCGGTCATTAATAAATTGGCACTTCACTTCTTGCTACTAATTATTCTTGAACAGAAACCTTAAAAATAACAAACTTATCTTCATGAATATATAACTCGGAGGCTTTTAAATCAATTTTTATTTGTATCTGTTTCAAGTGAGTACATCTAATAAGATTTAGATAAGAATGAAATAAAATGGAGGAGAAATACGGCTTTTACTATCTCCATCCAGTCACATATCCCGTTCTCACATTAATACACATGCGGGCGAGTCAACCGCGTGGCACGGAGTATAAGAAAGATGAAAGCATAAAAGAAAGAAAAAAACTATAGGGAAATAAACAAAAGGCGATAGATTAATGTAAGAAATCGTATGAAGATATCATACAGGCAGATAAAAAAAATGTGTCGATATATGTGGATAGATACAAAAAGTAGGAAAAAGAACGAGAATGTCAATGGCGAGTGTTGTAGGTCGATTTAAACGGGGTTTTTTTGTTTTTTTCTTTTGTTGTTTTTTTTGGGGGGGTCCAAATCAACTTTGGACAAGTCTAGACAGTTGTGACTTAATTTTAGATTCCTCGCTTTAAAACAAATTTTAGATTCCTTGCTTTAAACCACTTTTGAGAAAATGCAATCAAATATCGGTATTACAAATGCGTTTAAAAAGCCATTCATTTTGGCAATATTTAATTGAAAAATGTTATTTCAACAGTGAATCAAAAAAGTTTGGTATTTTAATAAATAAATTTTATATTACACGAAAATTTAATTTAATCAAAATATTTATATAATCATATCATGAAAATTTTTAGTCCAAGAGCATTTAGAAACAAAGGAAGGTTTTAGTTGATGACATAAGTTTTTTTTCAAGAATGTGTCTGTCTTGCTTCAAATCTGTAACCAACACTAGAAACCTCAGATATTAATTTCACTGCACTTGAAACACATTGAGAATGTGAAGGAAAATCAAGCAACTCTAATTTTGTGTTATTTATAAGTGATGTTGAATTTCAAATTCTGAAATGTTTTCAGTGGTTGCAGTTTCACAAATTCCATATTGGCATAGATTGATTAATTTTGACCAATATTATCAATAGGACCATTGATTTTCATATATTCTACTTGTGATAAATCCTGATAGTTCCTTTCACAGAATTTATCTAGTGGGCCTGTAAAAGCAACCAAGCTTCTTCTTGTACCATCAGCATATTTAAAAACAGTTCTGATTGGTAGCTCATTCTGATGTAATGAATAGCCAGTTGTATGTAATTTTCAATGGAGCTTCTTCCTCCAGAGCAGTTACAAGGCCTGCCTTACATCCTTTACTTGTATTTGTGATGTCCAGAAGAACAACCTCAAGGCTGTCTATACTATCAAAGTCTTCCAAAATACTAAAAGCTTCTTCTGTTAGAGAACAACACCAATGGCATCTATAGTTGGAACTACTCTATAAATTGGGTATTTTCCAGTCTCAGTGCCTGTCTCTTGAGTAAATGTTAAATGGTTTTCTGAGCCCCTTTCTTTTTTAGTTTAATGCCACCATTTCCTTATAACTTCTTTATACAACAAAGTTTCTTTATTAATCTTGGCATCAACTTCTAAACAGATGAGCTTTTTTTAATATCTTCAGAGAGTCTTTCATGTGTCATTATTTTTATTTTAGCATTTTCTCTATTTTTTACTTATCAATTATAATAGTTTTAAAATCAAATCCTGGGTTTAAAAGTCCCATAGCCTTTAAATCCAAGAGAAAGGTATTAGCAAGAGATTCACCAAGATTAGAGGAAACATCTCCCCTAGCTTACGTTTTTCTTTAGATATTTCAATAAAACGTTTGAAAAAAATATTACTCTAGGAAATAATAGTAAATTAATGTTACTTTAAAAAATTGCCATTAATTTAATATTTTTTTATCTTATATTTCTTAAAAGCTCCCTATGTAAATAAAAACAAAACGCACGCAAATATAACGGTGTAACGACAAATAATCATCCACGAAATTAAAAATTAAATCGGGTTGATTAAAAATAAATAGTGAAGTTGGTGTTTTTGTCTTTTCGTTTTTCTCTAAAATAAAACTATCGCTTAATATAAATTATGACTTGTTCATGATATATGAATGGTTTTACTGAATTCATTGTGAAGAAATTTATTACGGAAAGAAAAATAAAACTAAAAAAAATTGTTTTTAATCGATCTTAAGACGCGATTTGAATAGATCAATATTGCTTTTTTTAACTGTGCGTAAATAATTTATTTTAAAGTAAAATTTATAACGCATGTTATTTATTTATATAACAATTGTGTGTACTATTTTATATGTTTATCATTTCCAGTATTTTAAAGAAATCTTAAATGTCAGTTTTAAAATGATTTATATTCACTTTATTTCTTAGCATGGAATAATCTGGCTTGGTTATTTATTTCAATTAACACGGCAACAATCTCCTAGACATTAATTAATTTGATTTTTAATTACATTTCCTCAAATGGAATCGAAATTTTAACGTTAAATATGTTGTGTATAGTTTTATGATGTAATGCCCCAACTATCTAGACCTGCCCAAGAGTCTGGCTTAAAAATCGGCCTATCCTAATGACGAGTGCGAAGGAAAATCTCACAAAAAGAAAGTGAAAACGTAAAGAAATAAAAACATATAAGCAAGGAGGGGGAGGCAAAAGTAAGAAAGATCGTAAAGAGAATATGTAGGTAGAAACGGTAGATATACAATGTGGGTTTAGTTTTTTTTTTTTCTTTTTTGTTTAATGGCATATCAACCAATTATTCAATGCCGAATAAATAAATATTTTGAACTCAGTTGTATGCCTTCAACTACAGATAAAATATATTGTTGGATATTTTGCAATAAATAGATATTGTTGGTAACTTTTAATATAAAAATGCATTACTGGTATTTTTACTATAAAATGTATTTTTATACTTTCATAGTTTTTTTGTTTTTGTTTGTATTTGCCCATAGCTAAGACCCTAACAGGTGCTACCACCACTGGTCATGGTGGACCTGAGAGACAACAGCAATTAAAGAGTGTTTCTGCCTTCCTTAAAATCTCCAATCTCCAGAGCAGAGGTCTTGCTGCCGGTTGTAGTTCATCGTCATACCCAGGATTATACAGTGTAGCGCAGAAAAATCATGAAAAAAATAATGGATAATTAAAACAGCGTTTTTCATATAACATATTTCAATGAAATGTTATACATATTTGGGCATATATATAAGCTACAAAAAGGAGCAGGCCTTGGCGACGGTATCACAGTCCATGTTGGATATGGCGTCCTTGATGGCTGCCTTGAAAGCCTCCTTGGACTTGTATAGCCAGATATTCTCTTCCGACACAAAATAGTGGTGAAGATTGCAGTCTGACGATGCTTAGAGGATAAGCCGAGCGACCAGTGTTACGGCAAGCAAGTGGCGCCTCTTGCGCACATAAGTTTTATAATTCATGTCTTTCCTTGTCAAATCCATTACATTCACTTAAGTACTAATACCCTTGGGAAAGGTATGAATCCTCTTCTTCTACTTCCACCCAACCCAGCTATGGGTAAATAGCAGCACAGACCGGATTCTATAGCCTTGGATGTCAAATAGTCTCCTGCAGATAGAAATCCGTCTCGTCAGTCATGTATCGAAAGATACATGATCGCCTACATGTTTATCACGCATGGCACATGATTTACTGACTGACTTGTCAATACACCTGATTGACGATTGAACTCATGCTTTTGCTACGCTTCTTCTTGACAACTTTGGCAACGAACTCAGTCATACTTGTGGTGACAGGACGCTTCTTTTGCATTCTGGCCTGAAATTGCCCTTTTCATCAGAGGTCCCATATGATATTGCAAGCTCGTAGACTATGGTTTTCAGGGTAAGATATTCATTGATTTCCTTGGCTTTATGGCCGGCGCAAAGGCTCCCCACTACAGCATCTCGACGATCATATTCTGAAGATATGTCGATTACTAAGCACCTCGTACGTCAATGACTGCTGCTGAGTTGTAGTACATTCTAATTGCGTTCTCGAAGGCCCTCTACGCTGGGACATCAAGGGTCAGTAAAAATTCCGGATTTATCTGCGCCACACTGTATATCGGTAAATAAATGAGGTATACTTATAAAAAAATAATGAAGAAAAACTAGGAAGTCAATGGTCAGAAAAAATAAAATTCTACAAAAAAAAGACCAAATAAATATGCAAACGCGCCAAAAATGGAAACAAAATAAGAAAATGTCCAAAGAAAAACTTGTGTATATAGAACACAAATGATGAATGTGATTGGGCATTTCGAAGAGGTGTCATGGTTAGCAGTTTTATCTCACTGGACTTGTCCTGGGTATGACGATAAACTACATCCGACAACAAGGCATCTGATCAGGAGATAGGACGTTTGAAGAAGTGTGGAACCACCTCTTAACTGCTGTTGTTCCCAGGTCCATCCTGACCCGGGGTGGTAGCATCTATTAGGGTCTCAACTATGGAAAAATATTGAACCCTCACTGTGAAAGTATATAAATACATTTTTTTATAAAAAAATTACCATCGATACATATTTAGAGCAGAATTACTAACAATGCAAATGGGCAAATAGTAAACCCTCAAGCAAAACTCTGTGAATGTATAAAAATACAAAATAAATTACCAACAATACATATCTATATAAAACAAATCACCAAGAATACACATTTTATAGAAAAATGACCGACAATACATTTTATTAGTATTTGGATTGCGTTCATAATATATATATTTCGACATTAAATAACACACAGAGATCGATAGTGATTTTCCAAGCGTAGCTTGGATGCAGCACAAGGGGCACCCAGTGAGGATCGAACTCACTACTCAGTCGTAATTGTTCTAGCGAGACAAGCTTGCTAACAATTACACCACCTCGAGGGGCCCTATACTGATTTTCTAAGCATAACTTATATTTGGCACAAAGCCAGAAGTATTGGGCACCCATTAAGGATCGAACTCACTTGCAATTGTTCTAGAGCGACAAGTTTGCTAACCATTACACCACCTCGAGGTGCCCGCACATAGAGGTCGATATGTCACTCAAGAAAATCAACCAACAAAATCAACCACACAGCTAAAACTGAATATTGAGTTCGATCTTCACTCCGTGCCCCATACCTTCGACCTTGTGCCATATTCAACCTACGCTTAGAAAAATATCGAATGATGAATGTGAAAGCCAATGGCGGAAATGAAGATATTCTACAAAAAAATAAACGCAAAAAAAAAACATAAAGAAAAAAGCCATAAAAACAAAGTAATGTAAAGATTCATTGTTTTAATTACTGAGTGTAAATGCTTACATCAGTCGATTTCAAATTGTCATTGATCACTTTCCTCTAGTTCGCCACGCATCAGGCGTGCGACTAATAGTGTATAAATTAAAGATGCACTATTAGAGGAAAATAAAAGCGACAAGGAGACAGCACGTAGAGGAAATTATAATGTCATTTATCACATTATACTTTAAACTAGTAATTGTCCTGAAAATGTCACGGTTTTCTTAATTGAATGTTCTGAATTTTAACAATTTAATAATCTCCTTATACGCTCTAAGACTATAGGATACCCATGGAAATTCACATACTGCCTCGTCAAATATTTGAGTTTAATAACTTTAGCAAAATACTACAATAAAATTCGTAAATATGAATGCAAGTCGCTATTTACAGAAGTAAGAGGGTACTAATGAAAAGATAAAACATTAACAGATTTTTCCATTTCACTGAAGCAGACGCTAGACACATGAAAATAATAATGCCTTCCCTGTATTCTCTTACTGTCTGTCTTTCTGTCTCTCTGTCTTTCTGTCTTTCTGTCTCTCTCTCTCTCTCTCTCTCTCTCTCTCTCACGCGCCCTCTTTCTCTGTCTCTGTCTCTCAATAAAACCAAATTACGCTTTTGATATATTTTCTTCCGTTTTGAGGGCAGGGGACAGGTAAGCTATTACAGACTTGTCTCCGCAATTGAACAAGAATGGTTAATTGTCAATCTGGGGCAATGGCGGTGAAACCCAGGCACAAACTAAGAACAAAGGAACAAGCATAATTACATAATGATTTTATAGTACAGCATGCCATTATTTAAAGAAGTATGAGGGTACAAATGAAATTATAAAAAAATTGATAAGCTTTTTAATTTTACTTAAACAGACTTTAAACGCATAAAAATGGCACCACCTCCATTTTTTTTTTTTAGAAGATTTTCGTCAATTTTTTTTTTTAAGATAAGAAATTATCATTATTATATACATTGCTGTTCGGATCATGCTGCTAATCTTAATTGTTATATTCACAATGTTTCGATCGCTGTACTCTCTGGTCTTCAGGTGTTTGTCGACACACTTGGTAACTTTTTCGAAATTTTGAACGGTAACCTTCAGTGAGTCCACGGGATTAGATTGTTCTCATCCCGGTTTCGATCGTTTTAGGGGTTATTCCATAATGGTTAATACCTAGCAATCTCCTTCATCTTATTTAACAAATAATGTTTGAACGTAAAACTGTTTCCTGTTGTCTTCTATACGGCTTTCAATTTACCGTAATCTTTTTCTTAAAATAAATGCAATCCAAAACTCAAACAAAAAAGAAGCTTACCCCGCTATTTAACCTATAGCTAGGTGAGGGACAAAAAAAGTTTTATACGGAAGGTTAAGTCGAAATTTGAACTCAACCCGCGAAATCCCCTTTTCCCGCCAATATCTGTTTTCTTTTCTTTCTTTCTTTTTTAAATCTGTAGATAACATAATATTAAGTGGGTGGATTATTTCTATATGCTATGGAATCATGTTGTCAGTCTGTTTGTTTCTTTGTTGCTTAGTTAGCGCCCAGGTTACACCTGTCATTACCTCATATAAATAATCTGCCATTCCTGTTTGGTTGCGAAGACAAACCTGTAATAGCTTGCCTGCCCACTGAGCTCCCAAAAAATCGGAAGAAAAGATATCAATAGCGCAGTTTGGCTTCAGAGAGACAGACAGACACACAGACAGACAGAAAAAAAGAAAGAAAGTTAGAAATAAATCTGCAGTCAGGTTCGTAGTCATTATCTCGATCTGAAATTTTCGTTGTATAATGTTGGATATGCGATTGATATCCATCACTGAATTAAGTACATTGACAAGACTGATTGGTTGATTTTGTTTAGCGGTATATCAACCTCTATAGGTTATTTAATGCCAAAATCCAAATATTTTGAACACAATTTTATGGCTTCAACTAGATATATTTTGAACGCAATTGTATGCCTTCAACTACAGCTAAAATGTATTGTCAATCATTTTGCTATAAAATGTATTGTTAGTCATTTTTCTATAAAAATGTATTAGTAATTCTACTACAAAATGTCTTACTGGTCATTTTGCTTTAAAATTGTATTGTTAGTAATTTTACTATAAATATGTATATGGTATATGAGATTCCGGTCTTTGGCTTGGATCGTTTATATTACTTTAATATTAAGCCCAACCCCAGTGGACCTAACCCAGGCGCTACCGTTCCTTCGGGAGGGGACTGAGTTTATTGCTGGGCGTCGCCAGAAGGGGAAGTGCCGCTGATACTTGGGAAATTTTTGCTTGTTATTACAGTTTAATCCACTTTAAACCTCGTCCATGTGTTGCATCTAGTTGCGACGACGGCGCACTAGTAAATACCTATAGATATAAATATGTATTGCTGGTATTTTTACTATAAAAATGTATTTTTATACTTTCATAGTGTTTTGTTTTTATTCGAGGGTTCCTTATTTGCCTATAGTTAGGACCCTAGCAGGTGCTACCACTCTGGATCAAGTTGGACCTAAGAACAACAGCATATAAAAACCTCAAAACCTCTAATCTTCCGATCAGAGGTCTTATTGACGGATGTAGTTTATCGTCAGATACAGCAATAGACAAGAATGAAGATCATGTTGGAATGTAAATATTTTCTGCGAACAATAAATACTTTTTACTTTTTTTTATTATTGGCTACGGATACATTGATGTAAGTAGATATATTTTGTTAAATATATGTATATATTTAGGTTCTTCTGCACGATATTTTAATCAATAACTGTTATTCTAAAATAAAAGCCAATCCGTTGCAATTTGTTGATACGATGGCCGGACTTAAAGTTTGCTGTTTATTTATCAATTCGATCAGCAATATGTATAAAAACAAGGAAATGCCAGACATGATATTTTTAAAGAAAACCACCTGAATTGCACTAGTTTTTGTTTTGTTTTTTAGAAGTGTGTTTACAATTGTGCAATTCTTGACTATTAACAAACCGTTATTGTGTAACAAAAAAAAAATAGCTAACAGTTAAATTAGATCTATCTTGGCACAGACTGCTATATAAATAATTACATACACACTTTTTCTTTCATCTTAAAACTACTTTGTTATACAATCTATAGATCAAAAGAAAAGTAATTTTAAAATGTTGTCTACATTTAATATCAATAAAGGATAATTAAACAAATATACCTTATAGTAATAGAATAAGAAAATAAATACAGTAAGGGTAATATAAAAGATATTATTAATGGTCACTATGGTATTAATAGTAATTTAGTGGTAGAGAAAAGATATTTTAGTAATGGATGAGTAATGAAAAATTTTGGAAGTATATAAAAAAGTGATAACAGTTCATACAAGTTCAGTAAGAGTCTAGATTAGTTTAAATCTACTTCGGTAACAACATTTAGAAATTTAACTCGTTCCTTTCGTTTAAAAGTATATTATCTAATCAACGTCTTTATCCAACGTCTTTATCCAATAGGCCATGTGTCCTAGGGCACATGGCCCGGTGGATAAAAACGTTAGTTAGATCCAGTGACTAGACACAGAGAGTTGTGAGTTCAATACCAGGCCACCCCAGTGGTGAACAAGCTTGGGGAGTTGAGTTAAAAGGGAAATAACTGAGACATCTGAAAGAGGCATGGCACGTGGAACCAGAAGAATCTACCCCCGTGGACGAAATAAAGAGTTCGGTTTAAAATTCCATTCACTTGAAAAAGCCCGGGGTGTATAACAACCGTAACATTGCGAATATGGCAATGAAGATAACAGTCCGAATAACGTAAATTATATATATATATATAAGTTAACATTGAAGTCAACACTCAGAGGCCTTTAAGTGTTGACTTCTATGTTCTCTTTTATATTTACATACGCTCTATCTCTGATATTGAGCACTTTATCCCATAAATATAGCACACCTTAAAACTATATTTCCATATATATATATATATATATATATATATATATATATATATATATATGGCAAGGAATAAGCGGAATGTAAAGGACATAATTATGAAAACTAAGAACTAAAACAAACAACCGGTTTCGTCCCAGTACTCCTCAAGTTTGATACACTGGGATTATTTAATCATAAACTTAAAAACAAAAAAAAACATTCAATGTCCAATTTATTTACGACTTCCTTACATTGGCAGAGAAGGTGAAAAACTAGCAAGCCGAATTTCACATTCCGTTAGTAAGTGTTTTTATGCTGCTAATGTGAGAGTAATATTTTTTACTCGACCAATTCTTTCTTCCAGGCGCAAGGATTTTCTGCCTCCCTTTCATACTAATTCAGTTATATATAAATTTAAATGTGGTTGCGGATGTGACTACATAGGCAGAACGTCTCAGCGTTTGGATTTTAGAATTAAACAACATTTACCCCCCAGAATTTTAAATCCTGCCGCTAACAAAATCCAACTAGTGAATACATCCAGGTCATCTATAGCGGAACACGCTATAACTAGCAGGGAATGTGTTGCTGGTTTGAGTGTTGACTGTTTTTCCATTCTGGCGAAGTCACACTCTGCATATCATTTGAAGGTTCTTGAGTCCATTTACATCAAGTCCCGCAGGCCGTTTCTCTGTAAGCAGAGAGATTGCTTGTTGGGCTTGAATGTGATTGGGCTCTAGTTCTTTCTATCATATATAAAAAAAAAAATTTTCCCCTTTTTTCCCTTTCCCCCTCATTGAACGTTTTTTTTTTTTTGTTTGTTTTTAAGTTTATGATTAAATAATCCCAGTGTATCAAACTTGAGGAGTACTGGGACGAAACCGGTTGTTTGTTTTAGTTCTTAGTTTTCATAATTATGTCCTTTACATTCCGCTTATTCCTTGCCATAATAAAATTTTGTACCTGTAAAATATATATATATATATATATATATATATATATATATATATATATATATATATATTCTAGGCGGTGTTCTTTGTACACCCATTACTATATGAATTACTTCAAAAGTCACGGTATAGCTTCTTCAACCCTCTAACCAGATCCTGGTATTTCTCGAGGTTTTCAGGTTTTTGGAGTTCATTCCTGTATCATATTGAACCGCAAAGTCATTAATTTGAGACTTGCTCTACTGTCAATATTTCAAATAATAAGATCGATTCTTCCTGCTTTAAAGACATCTGTCTTTTTCACATCATGACTCAGGAACAGAATTCCCATGTGTCTACTTCAGTGTACGACACCAAAATAATAATAATAATAATAATAATAATAATAATAATAAATGGACTCCGCCCAGATCTGGTTATAGAGATAGGACCTTTAACAATTTTATGGGACTTTACAAGATGCACAGAAAAAACAATCAAAGCTAATCGCCCAGAAATTGAGATCAAAGTTCACAAAAATAGAATGTGCTTTCTTATTAACATGGCAGTCCCTGCAGATTGTAATGTATCAAAAAACTATCAAAATTCAAGAATCTTGAAGTAGAAATCTCAAAAATGTGGCACATGAGAACATCAGTAATTCCAGTTGTAGATGGAGCAGTCGGATTGATTGGAAAAGGTTCTGATAGACATTGAAATGATTCCTGGGAGTCCATGCCTTAAAGAAATATCAAAATTTTTACTCACAATTACAGCGCACACATTACGAAGAGCTTTATCTGTGTAAAATGTGTATGACCTTAGTTTTTTCTTTTCTTTTCTTTTTTTTTTTTTTTTTTTTTGAAAAACTTACAAAAGCCATTTCTGACCTTAGGTTTCT
>CAHIKZ030004634.1:2767500-2820000 GCA_903632075.3 Acanthosepion pharaonis | reverse complement strand
AAATTTAGGGACAATGGAAAAAATATTGATAAGTAACAAGTGGACAGTGTGTCATTGAGATGATAGCAAAAGTCTAGGTGGGTAGGCAGACCGGAGATCAGTGCAGTTACCCTGGTAACCAGGTGTTGGAAGCGGGTTGAGAACGATGAGGCTGGTATCAATCTAACCAAAGGGTTAGAACGTCACGTTTGAAGCAGCGAGGAGCGAACAGCTGACGCCGCGACAAAAGACGTCACAACTGGTGCTGTCCGTGACCAGGATATCAGAGCCTGGGGAGCACGTGACGTCACAATTGGCGCCGCAAACGGGATCGAACGACACAGTCGACGCTGCGACCGGGGGACGACGTCACATCAAGGAACATTTTTATGTTAAAATAACGAAATTATCAATACAATATCGAGAAATTAGCACCATTTCGTTTGTAGGAAAGGGGTTGTATTGTGGAAAATAATTCATCATCCACTAGGCCATCTGAAAGATTTTGAACTCTGTCAAAGCTGGAAAGCGGGGTCTTGTAAAGACAGAGGATGACTGGAGTGCTCATGTTCTTTCACGAGCATTACAAGGAACTGTATATCTTTAGCGAACGACCGTATCTACGAGTTCTACTTAGAGTTCTAAGTTCTTGAGTGAGCATAGAAAGGAATTCGTGGAAAGTTCAACCGTTCGTCGGGAGAAAACTCAAGCTTTGCCCGGTGACGACGAAACGTTACTAGCTCCGATACGGAGTTAGTGAATGTCACAAGCCCGCTTCTACCTCACTGAGCTATTAAAGCTAGTTCAGAAGATAGATCAACTGAAAAGCTCTGAGCATATCGATCTTTTATGATGGACGTGATCGAACAACTTCCAATTGCCACGCAGCACAGTTGGTAGATCATGTGATCCCTGTCGGCCAATCAGCCTAGCCCTATTTTTATAGAGGGACAGACTTTTCGTACACACCCAGGAGAGAAGTGTCCCGGATTTGAGTAGATAAAATTATTTGTAATATGATGCGCTTACAATGAGTTTAAAACAGTTTTTTTTAATATCTACTAGTTTTGCTTTTCAGAGTCGGGGAGAAGGCATGTAACACATTTCTATTATTTCTTAGTATGTTTGCTTTCTAGAAAATAAATCTTCACTTTCAAATTCACTCTTTTTTTCTGTTATAAACATTTAGTGAACTATTTTTATCGACACCTAGAATCTACTGGAACAATGTAACATATATCTGCTATCTGTTCTTTCATTATGGGTTTTACCTTCTTAACGTTTAAAGGCCCAAGTTTTAAAATTACAGGTAAAAGTTCATGCCCCATTCCCTGAGTCAAGGAACCTGTTTTACTTTTTATTCAAACTGTTTGAAAGGCGATGGAAAGATCACAGTAAGAAACCGTTTTTGTCTCTAGGGTAATTTCCATTGAGGTTTCTTCCGGCATAAATAAACTCATAAAAAGTCAACAAAAAAAAAAAAAGAAACAGGTTTGATTGATTTATATAAAAAGAATTATTCAATAAACTCGAACAGCACTGGACTAGTTCTCAGACAAAATAATCATATCGATTTTACGAGACTTCGCTAGGAGCGAACGAGAGTTTACTTCAGCTCACGCAACTTGCTATGAGAATTATATTCATTGGAAATAGATTTGGAGGGCGTGGTACCAGAGCGATGAAGAAAATCAATTAAGATCAGTTGCGTAAGATATTAAAAAAGTTCGGAAATAAAGAGGGCAGAAGGACTAGAACCAATATACATATATATATATATTTATACATGTATAAAAGCAAGATTGCTGTTTCAATAAACACTATATATATATATATATATATATATATATATATATATATATATATATAGTGTTTATTTAAACAGCAATCCTTCATTTATACATGTTTCATTAAAGACGAGAGACAAGGTACTGCGATTAAGCTTTTTATTTAATTTTTCTAATGTTCGAAAAAGTGATTTCTGTTCCCGGCACAGAGCGTATAGAATCTGTCCAAATGTTCTGTAAATCCGAGCGCTTTCGGCTATAGCCATTATCAAGGATGATTTTATTTTTACTTTTTAACTGGATGTATCGGTTGTGTGTATCTATCTAGAGTTATAAGGATGTTTTATTTTCCGAACACAGCACATTTAGAAGCCACTCCACTAAGAAGGCATACCAAATTCACAGATGATTTTAGTCATTACATCCCCAAGCAAGGCAATAAAGACACTAAGACGCAAGGGGTTTACTGAGTATGAAAGAGTAAGAGAAAAAGAAAAACATTAAGGAGAAAAAACAACAACAAAAGAAAAGTAATTAAAAAGAGAATATATGACGGTTGATATTGCATTTAATTTTTTTAGAGATCAAAGTTTATTCTCCAGATTACTTTTCTTTATTATACATAAAAATTCGATGCTAATAGTTTGTTCTCTCGTACCTCTCACTTGTGGAACACTCTTCCGGTTTTTTTCTGATCTTCAAAAATTTAAAAGCAATGACTATCGTTATGTTTTGTCTTCTTAATTCATTTTCATTTATTGTTTTCTTTCATTAATAGTGTTTGTTTGTTCTTCTGTTCTCTCACCCCGTTCGTCTTAGTGACTATCTTTTTGCTTGGGGCGATATGATTAAAAAAAAATTCAGAATGAACTGTAGTCCTGGGTATTAGGGTAAACTATATGCATTAGTGTTGTGGATTCCGGGATGAAATCCGGTCTCCAATGAATGACAAACACAGGAATGAAACATGGCAAATAAATGTATTGACGTAATAATACAATTGGTAATACGGTTAGTAGATCCAGAAATGCGGTTAGTAGCAATAATAATAATATATATAGTCTGGGAAATTCAGTATGGAAATAGGACTTACTTCTGAGTCTACGTGCTCGCAACTGTTACTCCTACAAAGCGGTTAGCTCACACTCTCACTCTCTCACTGTATCACTGTCTCACTCTCTGTGTATTAACCGTCATCAGTACAAGTACACACTGGTCGAGTCCACTTGTATGAAAAAGTGGCGGACCCCTTAACAATTAGCAAGATCGGGAGATTGGAGGTTTTGAGGAGCGTTTAAATACTGTTGTTCCCAGGTCTACCCTGATCCGGGGTTGTAGCACCTGTTAGGGTCCCAGCTATGGGCAAATAGTCAACCCCCAAACACTATGAAAGTATAAAATTACATTTTTATAGTAAAAATACCTGCTATACATTTTTATATAAAAAATTACCAACGATACATATTTATAATAATAATGCCAACGCTACTTATTTATAGTAAAAAATGCCAACAATACATTTTTAACCGTCCTGGGTATGACGATAAACTACATCTGTGTCCAGAGTAAGACGATTAACCACGTCCAACAGTAAGGTCTCTGATCAGGAGGTTCTGAGGAGCGTGGAACCACCTCTTAATTGCTAGTGTTCCCAGGTCCACCTTGACCCGGGTTGGTAGCACCTGTTAGGGTGCCAGCTATGGGCAAATAGTTAACCCCGAAACCGAGGTAAAAAGCATTATAAAAGTGTAAAATTAGGTTTTAATGCTAGAAATACTTTGTAAAATTTTTTAAAATGATGTTACCAGCTATACAGTTTTAAGGGGAAAAAATTACCAGAAATAGACTTTTTAAAGCAGTATTACCAACAACAAATTACCAACAACAAATTACCAACAACAAATTACCAACAACAAATTACCAACAACAAATTTTATGACCAGCAAAACATTTTATCTGCAGTTGAAGCCATAAAACTATGATCAAAATATTTAGATTTCGGCATTAAATAACCCATAGAGTTTGATATGCCGCTGAAGTTGTGTTTGAGTGTATGTTCATAATGAGAATACTTGCATATGTATATCTCTGTGCATCTGTATGCACCTATTTGTGTACTAGTATAAAAGTGTGATTTTGTGCGTATGGGTATATGCATGTGTGTATATATGTAATTGTGTTTGAGTGTATGTGTGTGAGTGTGCACGTGATTTTATGATTATGCTTGTGTGTGTGTCTACGTGTGTACTTTATTGTACGTGTAGTTTTGTGCGTATGTGTGGGCGTATATGTATGTATGTATATGTGTAGTTGTGTATGTGTATAGGTGTGCATGTGCGTTTATGTGTATGCATGTGCATATTTTAGTTGTGTGTATGTGTTTATACGTGTGTTTGTACGTGTGAACATGTGATATAATATGTGCGTGTATTTACGTGTGAGAATGTGGGTATATGAGTACGTGATGCTATGTATGTGTATAGCTGTGTTTACGCGTAGCTGTGTTTAAGTGTATCTGTGTGCGTGTGTGTGTTCGGAACACCAGTTGTTAAGTAAATGATCAATATAATTTTCTTTTTTGACATTATCTTTACAAAGAACTGAACGTTAAAAGCTATCCTTTCATTAATTAATTATTGATTATCAGCGATAGATTCTATTCTTCTCGTCAACATTTCGGTTTCTGACGGAGAACCATCCATTTTTTCATTACGTCTTTAATCAATACTTTCACTATGTAATGCGTATTGTACACAGAAAACCTCCACAAAGCGCTATCTCTTTACATGGATGGGCGGTACACATACTTCAGACTCGTATTCCTACTTCTTATATGCCGCGTTCCATAAGAGGACTTTCACGTTCAACCGTATAAATAAACTGCTGGACTGCATTGCGGTTAGGATTTAAACTTTACAATTTAAACGGACGATTTTGAAACAAAAGTCTACACGATTCTAAACATAAACAGACATTATGCGTGCATATATATGTATATTGAAGGATTTTTATTTTAGGAAAAAAAAAACTCTTTGAGGTAACATTTAATTTGTAAAGGCACACAACAAAGACGACACGAGCCGAGTGTAAAAACCAGACGATAAATTTATTAACACACAAAATAAAAGAGCACTATTTACATTATTCGGACTATTGTCTCCATCTTTGTCACCATGTTTATCACAACTTTTCAGCCCGGCTTCCTTCAGGTGGTTGGACTGTCGAACTGAACCCTTTATTTCGCTCACTGGGGTAGACTGTTCTAGTTCCCCGTGCCATGTTTAATGGATGTCAGTTATCAATTATCTCCTGTTAATTCCCCTTTCCAAGAGTGCGAGTTCAATACCTGGTTAAAGTGGTGGAGAACTTGGAGAGGGGAATTAACAGGAGATAACTGACATCCATTAGACATGGTACGTGGAACTAGAACAGTCTACCCCAGTGAGCGAAATAAAGGGTTCAGTTCAACATTCCAACCACCTGAAGAAGGCCGGGGCGTATAACGGCCGAAACGTAATAAATATAACGACAAAGATGATGAAAATAGTCCGAATAATGTAAATAGTGTACATAATACCTCATCTCATAAATATAGACAGATAATAAAGAATTTCAAATCTGTCAAATTATAAAGAACCTGTACATCGAAATAACAAACATGTGAAATCTTAAAAGTATGATTATTCCTGCTGTTGATAGGGGAATTGGATATGATAAAGAAGAGAATCGAAAATCATGTGAGTGAAATTCCTGGACGCATCAACACCTTAGAGCTGCAAAATGGTATTGTGTAGAATTGCACAGATCATCCGCAAAAATCTCTTGATCTAAACGAAAGGTCCCATATGCCCTTAGGTAACTCGTTTACAGTGTCCTTTTTACTCATAGACCCCGGAAAAAAAAATCAACAAAGATGGCCCAAATCCTGCCTGTCGCTTATGCCATAAATTTGATGAAATTGTTGGGCACATAGTATTAGAGTGCCCGGTCCTTTCTCCAAGTTCTCCACCGTCTTAACCAGGTATTAAACTCACACTCTTTGTGTCCTGTCACCGGATCTAACTAACGCCTTTATCCACTGTGCCATGTGTCCTTGAGGACATATGTGTATGAATTTCTGGGTATTATAAACCTAATGGCTTCAGCAACCGTTTTTACCAGTGCTCATATTGCAATTTTTGCTGTTATCATTGCATATTTTTTTACCAGAGCTCATATGGCAATTTTTGTTGTTATTATCGCTTTTCTCTGGCTCTCCTTATTACTAGTTCCCATATTGTATTCATTTCTATGTTTGGTCGGCTCAGGAGATTTTTGTGGCCTAGCATATATGCTGATTCCTTAAGTTTACGAATTTTCCTATGAAAACAGTGAGCAAAATAAAGGGTTAAGTTCAACAATCCAACCACCTGAAGAAGGCTGGAGCGCACAACGGCCGAAACGTTCTGATAAACATGGCAACAAAAATGAGGACAATAGTCCGAATAATGTAAATAGTGTACATAATACCTCATCTCAGAAATATAGACAGACAAAATAAAAGAATTACACAAATTAAGTGCCTTTTGTTACAAATGATGACCAACGAAAATTAAGTACGCCACTTTCACAATAAAAATGACAATGCTGCGTAAGGTCCTCAGAGACGGTAAACATAAAAACAAATGCAAAACAGCAAAAGAGTACTTCTCTGAAGAGTTTTCAAAGTATAGATATAATTTTCAACGCAACGTTCATGATAACAGCGAAGAACAGAACAATCACACCAGCCGAAGAATTTTCCTTGATGTGGTAGCGCCTTTGATGTCTTTTTCAATTCTCGTCTGGTAGTTGTCAAATTTCTTCTGTGTTGTTTTTGACCGAACTGACCGGTGTTCATGCAGCAGATGTTCGTCGACTCCTCGAATTCAGTCTCTGGTCCTCTATTTATTCACCCTGATAGGCTCCAGATTCACTTCTCGGAATTTGAAAGGAAACCATTTGATTGATTCCGAATAAAAAAAAAATAAAAAAAACGCACCTATTTTCCCAACAAATCGAAGTGTACCAAAAATATTTAGGCAAGAGCCCAACACAACGTGTTTTCTCTCTGAAAAGCAGACGATACACGCTCAAACAGCTGAAATTTCTTATAATATCCACAATTTCCTGTCATTGGTAGCTTTTGATAAATTTAGTTTTTTGTTATATCTCCAAAATCTTGTTCCGACATCCATTTACTCAAACTCAAGATTTTCCAAGCATTTTTTTTTCTTTATTTTGTACCCTGGAAATTTCATCTATCTCTTCCTGATGTTAACTATAAGTTTCCTTTTTGCTTCCATTTTTTTCTAAAACTTCGTCATGTTTGATCAATGATATCCCCAGCATCCTTCTGTAGAACGACATTTGTCTTACTTCAATCTGATCTTCAGTTGTGAGCAAATTATCCAGCATTCACTGCCTTATAGTAGGACTGATATTACGTAACAGTATGAAACTTAATATTTAAGTTAACGAGAACCTTAATAAACTACCTATAGTGTTAAACGTGCTTAAAAATATTGAAGTGTTTTAAATGTAGAAGAGAGGGGTGCTTTTAATTATAACACATTAAATGTCTGACTGGTTCGGTTTATTTTGTTTTACCGTATATCAACCTCAGTAGGTTATTTATACTGCCGACAAGATTTTTAGGGTAGACTCGTATGAAGAGAATATGTTCTTTTTTTTTAAATTTATTGCTGGTAATATATTTTATTTTCAAAAATTTATTGCTGATAATATTTTTTTTCAAAAATGTATTGCTGATAATTTTTTTAAATGTATTGCTGGTAATATTTATTTTTCAAAAATGTATTGCTGGTAATATTTTTTTTAAATGTATTGCTGGTTAATTATTTTTAAATATATTGCTAGTATTTTTATAAATATATTGCCGGTAATTTTTGTTTCAAAAATGTATTGCTGGCAATATTTTTTTTAAATGTATTGCTGGTATTTTTAATATAAAAATCTATTTTTATACTTTCATGGTGTTTTGACCTCAGTTATTGTTTTTTTAAATACATTGCTGGCATTTAAAGAAAAGAATGGTATTTTTTTTGTTTCAAAAATGTATTGCTGGTAATATTTTTTCAAAAAATATATTGCCGGTATTTTTACTATAAAAATCTATTTTCATACATGGTGTTTTTACCTCAGTTTTGTGGTTAACTATTTGCCCATAACTGATACACTAACAGGCGCTACCACCTCATAAATGTCCGATTTTCCCTTATAATATAAAGATCTAAATGTCTACTTTATTTTATAATATAAATATCTTCTGTCTAGTTTCAAGGACATTAGTTCGAAAGTGAAAGATGTTAACTAGGCGAATCTTTGAAGTCGGATCGATTTTCTCTTTCACTGGTGACATTCATAACACTACCAAACCTCTTTTTCTTATGTGCCATGTCTTTTCAGGAACTTGACGTACATGGCTCTCCACAACTTCATGTCATTTGCACCTCTTAATAAATTATATCTTTTTGTTACATTTCCTAAACGTTTTCCGCCATCCATTTACACAAATTCGCTCGCGAGGTTATGCAATGTTTTTCTCTGTCTCCCTTGGCCTTCAATCTGCCCTGAGAGTAACAGATTTTCCAAGCTCTCTTTCCTCATTATGTACCTAGAGATTTCAACTGTCGCTTCCTGATGTTAAGTAGAAATGACCTTTTCGTTTCCAAATTCTCTAAAACTTCGTTGTTGTTCAATTGTTCAGTCTATAGCATCCTCAGCATCCTTCTGTAGAAGCACACTTCTTCAGCTGCTTCAGATGCTTCAACTAAACATTCGCTAAAAATTATTGTAGAATTTACATTACATTGTACATATCTATACGCATATACACATGTGCATACACACATACATACATACACACAACCATATGCATATAAACACATACATACACATATACAGATGCATACACACATACGCATATATATATATATATGTGTGTATATACATACAAGCTTATACATATAAACACCTACATATACAGATGCATACACGCATACATATATTTATATATATGTATATGCTTATGTGTGTATGTATGTGTATATGTGTATGTATATATTTATATATGTATATGGTTATGTATGCATGTGTGTATACACATGTTTAAAGATATGTGTGAATGTGCAACGCATATTTTACCATTTTTATTTACATCATATAATTATCATAGATATATATACACTGCCTGCCAAATTATTATCGAGATAACTTTTTTTTATAATATTTCAAAAACCGTCCAACCAATTCACACAAAATTTTCACACAATGTTGGCAACACTGACCTGCGCAATCACTGAAATTTTCGTACCGATCTGCGCAATGTAAACAAACTGATAATAATTTGGAACGCAGTGTATATAATATGTGTGTGTGTTTGTGAGTTTGTATGTGTCTGTGATAATTTTTTTCGATAATGATATAAGTTTGATCCATTTTCAATGTATTTTACTGGATATAACTTTGTATTCCTTCTACCAGCCTTGCTCGTTGGGTTGATACTTTTGGTTTTTCTCCCCCCACCCACACACACACACACACTTCGTATTATCTCATCGAGGATTTTTGTAGGTCAAATCTTTTATTCGTTTCCTCTTGTTAGTTTTAATAAATTGTCTGGTTGATTTAAAACATTTTATAACTCTGGTCTGGTGAAGCAATTGTCTATCTGAAATAAATTATTACCGAACTCTTTAATGATGTATTGAGGTTTTCCTTTGATATATATATATATATATATATATATATATATATATATATATATATATATATATATATATAATAAAGAAATATAGTATTAAGATGCGCTATATTTATGGGATAAAGTGCTCAATATCAGAGATAGAGCGTGTGTAAATATAAAAGTGGACATAGAAGTCAACACTTAGAGGTGACAGTCTGTTTCATGCTAGATGCAATCGTCAGGTAATTGTAGATAGGTTCTCCTGCCGTCCAGTTCATGCGCCTCTCCGGCCTGACGATTGCATCTATCATGAAACAGACTGTCGCCTCTAAGTGTTGACTTCTACGTTTATATATATATATATATATATATATATATATATGAGCAAAGCAAAAAATGACATATATATATATGAGTTATTATATATATAATATATGTATATATATATAAAAGTGAACATAAGTCAATATTTAGAAGTGACAGTCTGTTTCATGCTAGATGCAATCGTGGCCTGACGATTGCATCTAGCATGAAAACAGACTGTCGCCCTAAATGTTGACTTTTTATTCACTTATATATATATATATATATATATATATATATATATATATATATATATATATATATATAAGATCTAACACCAAAATTGACCAAATCGTGTAACAGCATGGGATAATTGATTGTCCAACCCACAAAATGTTTAATAGCTAAACCAATTGAGTTTCTTTTTTCCAGATTTTCAGATAAGAGGTTTAGCCATCTTAACACCATTTGTCATAAGAATCACTGAAAAAAAAACTTAGAGTTATTCAGCTAGAAAGAGAACAGGTTAAAATTGTTTTGTTTTGTTTCAGACCCACTGTCTTCCCAAATGAGTAATGGTGAGAGGAAAAAGACGATTCAGGTCTTCAGTAATGGTACCAACATTCATACTCTGGCTTGCATCTTCAAATCCATTCAAGAACCATCAAAGGAATGATGATTAAGTTTAAAAAAGTGTGAACTGTAGAGAATAAAACTGGATCAAGTTGTCCTTCTGCTAGACTGGTTGCCAACCAAGGCGAGAGATATGAGTCTGCTCTGCTACTTAATCCATACACGATTTCTCTTTCCGATCCGTTAAAAAATGATACAATCCACACTATAGTATCACAAAGAAATTAATATCAACAGCCATGGAGTTCGAGAAGTGCTACTAAAGCAAAGGTGCCTTCTTTGATGTGATTTCGTTTCTTGTCTAGAGTTACATTTATTCTTACATAGGAACTCTTCATCTCTAGGAAGGTTGATATACTTGTTCATTATGTACCATGTCTCTTCAGGACATAGGCGATCATGTTCCTCCACATCTTCCTGCCCCTTGTAGTATTTTCTTTTTACTATTTCTACCTAGCATCCATCTACTCAAGCCCATTAAATATGCTACCTGCTGTTTGCCTCTGTCTTTCTCGCCTTCAATCTGCCCTATGAGTATTAGCTTTTCCAAGCCCTACTTCCTCGTTAAGCGCTCCATAATTTTTTTCTGATGTTAAGTATAAGTTTCTTTTTGTTTCCATTTTCTCATTGTTGCTCACATGTCGAGATTAATTTCACGACTAAAAAGTTCTATTTTCTTTGTGATTTTACGCTTGACATCTTGAACCAACATCTGTTCGACCTTCAAGACCCTAAAAAAATCCTGGTTTCTATTTAAAGAATATCTGTCATAAGCTTAAGGAAGCATTTCGAGCGGCTTGGTAGTAAATATTGCAAACATCTTCATACAATCACGTTAGTCGAATTGTTAGCTACCATTAGCAAAGATTAGTAAGATTGTAGAGCCGCCCCGGAAAAACAGTGCAAGAACTGGTATAGAAATTACATACAAATCGATGGTACAACGCCAATTGTTAGATTGACTAAATAGACTGAGTAACAACGTGGATTAAATTAAAGTATAATTCCGTTTATCGTTACTATCACATCGACAGGAATAGATAGATAGATAGATAGATAGATAGATAGATAGATAGATAGATAGATAGATAGATAGATAGATAGATAGATAGATAGATAAGGGACAGACTTGGATAGATGGATAATTAACAGAATTAGATAGATAGATAGATAGATAGATAGATAGATAGATAGATAGATAGATAGATAGATAGATAGCCAGAAATGAAGAGATCCTGATCTTCTTTATGTGCCGTGTCCCCTCAGGACGTCGGTGATGATGTCTTTCCACAACAACCTGTCCCTTTTAGCTCTTAATAAACTTAAGCGCTGTTCCACCATCCATTTACTGAACCTCACTATGTTATGCGTTGTTTTCCTCTGTCCCTCTTGCTCTTTATCTGTTACGTGAGTATATAGAAAAAGAAGAAATGAACAGATAGATAGATAGATAGATAGATAGATAGATAGATAGATGTCCTCTCTGTATCCACTGCTGAACAAGAAATGCTGCCAAGAGGCGAAACTTACTCTCTTTTGGTCAACTATTATATAAAGCTGTACGCCTCCCTTACTATGATAATGACTCTCCCTCGTAAATCGTTATTGATGCATTACATTCTATTATTATTTGCCTTAATATCGTATCTTTGAGT
Organism: Acanthosepion pharaonis; assembly: GCA_903632075.3. Taxonomy (NCBI): domain Eukaryota; kingdom Metazoa; phylum Mollusca; class Cephalopoda; order Sepiida; family Sepiidae; genus Acanthosepion; species Acanthosepion pharaonis. The sequence goes on along the minus strand of CAHIKZ030004634.1, from coordinate 2,807,917 downwards.
AAGACGAATGTCAAGTGAGAAATTCTAGATTAGGGTATTTTTAGTGGTAAGAACACAACCAGCTTCGTTGCATAGTGTTTAATGGAGAGAAGCTGTAGTTGTCGCAGGAAACGATAACTCACACGAGACAACACGAGATTACTGACATTAAGTCTTGCTGTAATATTCCATATTCATTGATAGGCATCAAGTATCTTAACTTTTACTACTTTTTATTATTATTTTTCTGTTTGCTGTGTTCTATCAGAACGTGGACGATTATGACTCACCACAACTTCTTTTGTATTTTTTAGTAATGTTTGGTTTTACTCTCCCTCCTTATCCCTACTCTCTCAATCATTTATTCTTTTGGTAAGTTATTTGCCACTTTCTCTGTCCCTCTTGTCTTCAATATTTCGTTTTAATGTCAACTTTTCCAAGCCTTCTTTTCTCATCATGTGTCCAAAGTTTCTGATTCGAACTATAAGCTGTCCTTTTTGTTTCGATTTTCCATAAAACTTCGTTATATTTTCAGTTCTTGATATTCTCAGTATCCTTCTGTAAACCCAAAGTCCTTTTGTGATCTGTGAGGAGATTGTCTAGCATTCGGTACCGTATTATACCGTATTATATTACACAGCAGTTTAGTAATCGTATCTTTGTTTCTAATGAAATTTTCCTGCTTCCTTATATATTGCTTAGCTTTTGGAAGGCATCTTTTCACTGTTAAAACGAATCTTCGGTTTACGGTATCACATTTTCCGTCCTTTATTTAAACACAATTTTTTATACTTGATTAGATTTTGGTGTATTTAATTCGTAGTTGGTATCTTGGACTTTTTTGTAGCTGATAACCACATCTCTCCTTACAGTTAATGCTTATTTCTTTCTTCAGGCTTTTATATTAATACTTTCTCTAGGAATTTCTGTCATTTCCTTCCTGTGTCTGCTAAGGTTTCAAAATAGATATGAGTTTATTTAAAACTCGTTTCTTTGCAAATGCTTCTTTTTATTGCTTAAGGATTCCATCCATTTTGTTTATCTTCAGTAGAAAATTGCTTTTAAGTCAAAGAAATTCAGCAGCTTTGACCTAAGTGCCCCCACTCAAATTCCTATCATTGTTCGTTATCGTCAGCGAATGAAAAATGACCGAATAACTAGTTTGGATTCCTGAATATAAGGATTTTAACGAGTAACGCCATTGGCAGAAAACGATTAGGACAAATTGATTTCAAAACTCGCTTTGCTTGTGCAAATTCCATTAGACCACAGAATATTCCCATAAGTATTATTTGCACCCACAATAAGTATTGCATTATAATTTTTTGGAGATTGTTGGTGACATGGAAGCAGGGAACTCGAAGAGAGTTTTACATTCATCAAGTGCGATGAATAAATTATTAAAATAGAACTTCCAGTTGCATCTAACTCCTCCAACAGTAAAATAGTGAGACCTACTTGGCAATCTAGTCGTACGCTTAGATTTATGCAGTCGATTCACTAAAGAGAAAAGATCAGAACAACTGCCATGAAAAATATTTGTAGAAAAGACAGAGCGAAAATCATCATGGCGGTGAGAAAGTGACTTTTAATCATGTCGCCACAAAGAAGCTGTTAATATTACTCAGACGCAAGGAAGACGCAGTTCTGAATTCAAAGCTTTTTTTTTCTATCAGACTGGAAATCTGTTTAGACAACAAAGTTTCGTCTACGCTGGTTTTTAACGATTAGTTGGGGGCAAAAGAGATGAAATTTCCTAAAGACTTTTCTGAAAAGATTAACACAACAGGCGGTGCCAGTATTTGAACTCCACCCGTCGATTCTATTTCACGTGCTAATACCAGTAACGCTAACCACATCCCCTCTCTTTTCATTAGAAACACAAGATAAGTAATAAAAATTTTAATCTGATTCTAGCGAAGCCTAACTATATATGGATTATTCAAATTAATGGCAATTGTTTATAAGAATTCGCCTGTTCCACGAAAGGTTAAGATTGACTGAGAAAAAAGTGTAAATTGGAATTCTAATTGGATCAATGCAATTGTTATTTGAATTTTTATTGAGTAGAAATATCGTGTGTAGAATTCTACGTCTGGAGGCGACTCGATCTTTTATTTTTAACTCAATGACGAAATCCAGACTAAACTTTTTGCGCAGTGGTTCTCTTATTTTTTTTTATGCAATGCCCTCTTCAGGAAGTAGGTGATCATTGTCTGCACAAGCTTTGTATTTTTTTAATATCTTCGAATTGCAATGACTTTTTTGGAGAAGATAATAAAATCCATTTCCGTTGCCTTCACCACAGTTTTGAATTCAAAGTTTACTTTCTCTTAGACTGAGTATCACTCGAAGCTAGAGGCAAGATCAATCTGCTATTTAACGCATATCTAGGTAGGAATCATACTTTTCGAAAAATTCGTTTGGGCGCGGGATATGAAGCCTCTAGATAATTCTCTTTCTAGGCAGTGTATTCATTCGTTACGTTAAAAAATATAAATAATGTAAATTCACATTTTAATCGGCTTCCATAGGAAACAATCTGATTACTGGTTGTTGAAATTCATAGATTTTTGTACAAATTCAGCTGTTTCAAGAAGAGGTAAGATTTATTGTGAAAGATTTGCTAATTAAAATTATAATTGGATAAAAAATCGAATTTTTTTGGATAGAACTGTCGACGATAGAATTCTAAATCCAGAGGCGTTTGAGATTTTTATTTTTAAATCATTGATTTTAAATCCATTTGATTAGTTTGTTTAATGGCATGTAGACTCCTCATGGGTCATTTAATGCTTAAATTTAATCTTCTTTGGTTCTTTGAATTAATAAAATTTGAATACATGGTAGATGTAACTCAGCTTTTGTACATATACATGTTTGTGAGGACATAATTACTAGAGGCGGTGATATGTGTGTTTTATGTTGTAATTCTGTTGAAGTTATATTTTGGAATACAGTTTGATTTCTTTAAGAAATTATAGGATACTAAAAGGATTAATATCATGAAAGAGTTCTTTCATATTGGTTGCTTTTGTTTAGAGGCATATTTGGAATTCGTCATGCCGAATTCCAAATATTTTGTACAAAATTTTTATGGCTTTAACTGAATATATTTTGAATGCAACTCTATACCAACAAATATATATAAAAGCTACTGTTGGTAATTTTAATATAAATAGGCATTGTTGCTAATTTTACTATAAATAAGTATTATTGCTGATCTTTTATATAAATATGTATTGCTGGTAGTTTTACTATAAACATGTATTTTTATACTTTCATAGTGTTTCGTTTTTGTTTAAGGTTTCAATATTTGACAATAGCTTGGACCCTAACAGTTGCTACCACCCCGGACCAGGGTGGACCCGGTAACAACAGCAATTAAGAAGCCTTGCTGTCGGATGCAGTTTATTGTCATACCCAGTAACTCATTAAATTTACGCTCGGCCTAGACTTTTTCTCTTTTTTTGTCTTAATGCCATGTTCCAATCAGTACATAAATTGTCTTGGAATTCCATGACGTATTTGGAAAAAGCTTTTGTTCTTCAAGTCAACAAAGCACACACAAAAAAAATCTTTTTGATAATGGCTAACGATAACCGGAAATACCATTGGCCAATTTATAATTTCAATATCTGCCAGAAACCCCAAAAATGATCCGAAATATATAATATAAATTTTAAAAGATCCTTGACAAAGGATATTTGTTTGTCTTTCACCAAATTTGTATAAATAATATATTGCTGCTAAAATACGCTGAATATATATGTATATATTAGGTTAGCCAGAAAGTCCTGATTCCCTTAAGAAGCGGAAAGAAAACAACAAAGTTTTATGGGGCAACACTAACATTTATTCTTCAAAATAAAGTCTCTCATCATCGACGATCTTCTGCCAGCGATCAGCCAGCATTTGAATCTGTCCCAGATAACAATCCGCTATCTTTGAATACAAATACTGTAAACATGCTTCCTTCACTTCATGAAAAGTACTGAATCGCAAGTCGTGTAGGAAGTGTTCCATTGAGCGGTATTAGTCCATAGTCATTCGGAGCAGCATCGGGACTAAATGCTGGATGCGGAAGAATGTCAACATCATCCATCTGTTTTTGAACTTCACCTTAATCAAACTGGTAGTATGTGGCCTCGCATTGTTTTGCTGAAACAAAGCCCGACTCAATTGACCAAAACAGGATTCTGCGTCTAGCTGCTGGCAATACAGTTTGGCGTTGATGGCGCGACCTTGTGGAACAAGCTCTAAATGAAGTACACCTTGGAAATTCTACTCCTGTTCAAAAGAACGGATAGGTGCATGAACCGGGTGATAAGCGAACCTATCTGTTGCTAGCGAGGGAAAGACAGTGTATCAAATTTCAAAGTTCAGGGCGGAGACATTAGAAGTATAGAGCTGAAATGAACTTTAGAAACAACCGGAAAATCAATCCTAAACATGAAACAAATGGGATAAACATCTACGCCTGTTCAAAAGACCGATGAGGAGTGTGAAACGGGTGATATATTTGTCTGTGTGTATCCCTGTTTCTGTCAATGTGTGTGCGTGCGTATCTCTGTGCGTGCGTGTGTCTGTCACTGGACTCCGAGTACGAACACTTACATGGAGGTATGTGGTTAGCACAAGCACTTGCTGCAGCGAAATTTATGTGCAGATATCATTTTAAAAATGATGGAGACATGGCGATGTATACAGACCTTACGGATGTTACATCTGCAAACGATCATGCAAGCCCGAACCTGGGTTGAAGTTTTATATACGTGTACATTGTTTTACATCAATGAAGGGATGTCTTTCTTCTGACAAGAGGATGAAACCATTATACACAAAAGTGTATGCACACTACAGGAACAGGAAAGGAACTTCAGGAATGTATAGTCATTGTAATACTAAATTTATTCAGACAAATATCTTTGGACTCTACAATCACAAGAGGTGCTCAAAATGGTGACCTTTAGCTTCAATTGTTAGTACAGCGAACTACTGCTGAGGTAACGTTGGACAAAATGTCCAGAGGGATTGCTGCACGTGCATTTTCAATTTCTTGTCTAAGAGCCGCTAATGTAATGCCGTCTGTCGAGAAAAATATATGAAAGTAAACAGTGTTATCACTACTTAAAACTACGAAAGACGAGTATTTATTTTCCTGAAGTGTGTACCTATCTTTGTGTAAAACTATATATATATATATATATATATATATAGAGAGAGAGAGAGAGAGAGAGAGAGAGACTGTGTGTAAAACTATATATATATATATAGAGACTTTGTGTAAAACTATATATATATATATATATATATATATAGACTTTGTATTCGCATGTGTTTTTGAACATAAAAATATAGGTCCTTGCTAGATTAGATAATCGTTATATTTATGTTTATATTTGATTTGTAACCTGTAGTCGATATTAATTTTGTCAAATTTTCTCAATTACACAGCGGCCCTTTCAGTAAATGTCCTTCAATTTTAGTTTCCCCCGCCCCATCTCTCTCCCCAACCTCTTCTTTCTTTTTCTCTCCCTCCCTCTTATTCTGATCTTTAACATTAGATCGTCTATCGTTTGTGTATGTTACCACGAAATGTATCTTTAATGTATTAGTCATCCTACAACATTCATATTTCTCTTACTTAAACCCCTTCCACTCACCTCTCCTAAAATTCTCTCTGTTAAGGTTTAATCTCCCACCTTCTCTCGTCTGTTACCCCTCTCTTTAGCTCTAACATTCGTCCCACACTCTCATACTTACACTCTCTCTAAATTCTATTTTTATTTCCGGAGTTGTTTTTTCTATTTTCTTTTTGAATTTGTAGGTCTGATGAATTGGATCGTATTTACGATTCCGAAGGAATAAATTATGACCATGGAATATTAGTGTTTAAGCCTTTTTATTATATATATATAGTGTGTTGTAGTAGTGTTGCCTGCCATTCATCAGATCAATATGCTATTAAACAACGAAACTAATAAGCCCTATAATGAACCTATTAACAATTGATAGCTCCTTCTAAACAACATCAAAACTCTCCCCACGACGCGCACTAGTAAAAATAGACTTGCCTAACACTTTTATGCCGATCAAAAGTTTAAATTTACGTTTATTTTCATAAAGGTTTCCCATATTCAGTAATCAAACAGAGATCTTGTTTTTGCTAATGATATGATTTCCACTGGAAAATATTCCTTCTACAAAAACACCTGTCGGTGAGTAGTTCCCATTTTCTCTGTTTGCTCCTCGGATCGTTAATGAAGGGCTCAGGCGTGTTCGAAAATTCCGAAACCTTTCATTCTGTGCTTTATTTTTGTCATATGGTTAATATTTAATAAATGTTTATCGTACTGATTATACTGGTACCCTTTCGTTTGCCCTTGTTTCATTAATCAACCTATCTAATATATATATATATATATATATATATATATATATATATATATATATATATATACCCAAAATCAAATATAGAAATTATTGAAGTCGTCTACATATATATATATCTAATAGATAGATAGATAGATAGATAGATAGATAGATATACCCAAAATCAAATATAGAAATTATTGAAGTCGTCTACATCAGACAAAGGCCATCAGCATTAATAAAAAAATTGTTGTCTCCGATGTGGCATTCTCCAATACATATATAGTAACGACATCACCTAAGTTCTACGCCCATTATAGAAACACCTGGAGGAACAGACTCTCTGTGTTCTATTAAATCTAAATATAACGTTACCCTAAATGCGCTAATCAGGGCTATTACCATTTTTACACAGTACACGAATTACACAGCCATTATAAAAGGTTTGGGAATTATATACATCAACAAGAACTCTTTTTGCGAAGGATAATTCACGATTTGGTGAGGAAAATGTATAATCTGAATAAAGAAAAAAATGTACATACGCTTTAATAAAACGCTTTAATATATATATATATATATATATATATATATATATATATATATATATATATATATATATCAAAATAATAAAAAAAATTCTTTTTTAAATTTTACATTTAATATATATATATATATATAAATATATATATATATAAGCAAATATATGGATATAGATCCGACAGTATGAAGAAAAATATATACGGAAAAAAACAAACAAAAATCCTTATATACAATTTATACTGTTTTAATGTTAATATGTCAACGTCGAACGTTTCGGTCTAATAAACCATCTTCAGGACATCTTCATAAATTATAACATTATCAATACAATATGACAAAGACGATGTATATAAGAACAAGTAAAACAGTATAAATTGTATATAAGGATTTTTGTTTGTTTTTCCGTATATATTTTTTCATATATATATATATATATATATATATATATATATATATATATATATTAATTTCTTTTTTTTAATTTATATTTAATATATATATATATATACATATATATATATATATATATATTATAATCGGTATTACCCCATGCAAGACAGTAAAGCCGCTAAGACACAATGGATTACAGCATGTGAGAGTTTTCATTCAAATGTACATTTTAATGAAAAATCTAACATTTTTAGGCATTTAAAACAACATGCCTGCCCGCATACACAATTCCGTAAAATACTTGTCGAAAACACAATTATACTTCGACATGAAAACAATAGACAAAAACTAAAAATCCTTGAAGCATTATACATCAAACAGTTGAAACCCAACCTAAACAAAATCAATTATGGAATCTCTACAAATATCCTTAAATGTCTATAATTGGTAACAGAAGCCATTGGTTTATACCAACGGCATTCCATACTTCATACTTCTCCAATTCACTCTCGTGTGGTCATGTGTGACGTCATGTGATGCGGTGCGATTTTCGCTTCTAGCGTCTTATATGCACGTGTTTATCTTTGCTTAGAAATCATCTATGTAAACATTGACAGACTATCATCACTGTCTTGTCCGTATATTGCTTAATATGTTGCAATTGACATCTTTGATAATGGCTTAAGTAAGCCGAAAGATTAGATTGTATTAAAAAATATGGATCAATATTGTGAATTTCTTTCTTCGTTCAACGATAATGTTATTAAACTTATCAGACGTTACGAAAAAAATTTGCATAAAATAAATAGACAACACTTGTCTATATTATTTAATGAAACGTGTATGAATATATATATATATATATATATATATATATATCAAGATGATGAGACAAAGTTAACAAAGAGTTTAGACGGAAGAATCCACACTCTTTGGCTTCCTCAGGTTAGAATGAGAAACCTATGTGAAGAGAAAAGTCTTCGGATCCCTGAGGTTAAGTGGGTGACATAAATCAAATTAAATTACCTTACTTTATCACACCTAATGTCCAGACTCAAGAAATTGTCTGTCCGTCCATCTGTTTTTTTTTTCTTTTTTATCTATAATATGTGTGTGTGTGCAGAGCCTTTTGTCCTTGTTTTGATGTGAGGAACCCGCACCCAAAGTTTGTAAAAGTATTTTTGATACCGCTGTATATATATATATATATATATATATATATATATATATATATATATATATTCCCCATAATTGACTCAATATATATATTTAACAAAACGAAAATTATATATATATTATATATAAATTATATATATATATATACATACATACTGTTGTGGTAGGATCCACCTAATTTGCATAGTGGAGTACCGACCATATAAATATGGTTGGTACCGGAAGAAGAGGGAGGAATCAAGAGATTCAACCAGAGACTCTGCCCGACTGCGACTCAGTCAACACATTCTCCAGGAACAGTCTTACCAGGAATATACAAAAGACTATATGTAAATATTGTGTACACTTTCTTGTTTCAATACATTTTGTTCTAAGTACATTTTGTGTTGCATTAATATTCCATGCATTAGTCACGTTTCAACACATACATACACACACACACACACACATATATATATATATATATATATATATATATATATATATATATTGAGTGTATTTAACAGCAAATTTTCGTTTTGTTAAATATATATATATTGAGTCAATTGTGGGGGAAATATATTTTCTCTAATTGACAGATTAATCTCGGTGTGTCGGGACTGGAGTTACAAAATAACTGTTTACAGTTCATCTCTGTTTATTAAGTATTTCGACCTATTGACTGACATCTGTCAATGTTAAGAATTAAAGATAGATAGATAGCCAGGTCACCCTATAATTTCGACCGGTACTACAGAACGGCGACTTGGGCACCCCAAGGCGGTATAATGGTTAGCAAGCTTGTCGCGCAAGAACAATTACGACTGGGTAGTGAGTTCGATACTTTCTCCATACTTTCGATCTTATACTACATCTAAGCTACGCTTGGAAAATCACTACACAACGTCAACTTTACAGGTTCCTTCACTATACTTTTCTGTTGAAGAGGGTGGCTTAGACACCGAGTATGACTCAAAATGTCAAAGGGCATGTGGCACTTTTCATAGGATCAATAGCCATGTAGCAGGTATGTTTTCATACCTGGTGGGCCCAGTGAGAGTGTTCAATTACTCGGCGTCAGTAAGGTTGGCAACCAGGAGAAAGAAAACTGTGATTGGGTAATTTGTTTTTTAAGCTCTGCGCTAAATATGTAATAAAAATTTGCCGAATAGTTATATTTAGGTGTAAATGTATATGCTTAATTCGAAAATAACAAACAAATTTTGATAAAATCTACCGTTTTGAAGTTATCGACAATAGAATTCATTCGCGTTGCGGCAGCTATTACTGGCGTTGTTTGCATATTTTTGCTGCGGAATAACTTTTTTTTATTGCGCACGCAATGAGCTCTTAGTTGCGCAGTAATTCTGTAAAGTAAGAACCGCAAAAAAAAGAAGGTCGCTAACAATGTAATCTTCCGCGCAGACCTTCTCAGCAGTGAATGTATGTAAACAACTCCAGTAATGTCTGCTGTGCCGTAACGCGAATAAGTCCGAACCTTTATTGTCGATAGCACCTAAACGGTACATTTTATCAAAATGTCTTTGTTATTTTAGAATTAAGGATGTAAATTTACACGTATATATAATATTCGTAAATTTTTATTACATATTTAAAAACAAATTACCCCTCTGATTTAACACCTACATCATATTTTTTTTTATTTTTTGTACATGCTGCTCTTGCTTAGAGAGTAGAGAGAGTGATTGAGATAATGAAACATTATTCTTTTATAATTTAATGCACAGGCATTGGCTGATTACGTAAATCACAATTGAAAATACTTGGTCATACACGGCAACGAGGTGGGATACGATGAATATATATATTAGATTATGTTTTGAACCATTGTATCTTAGAAATGATTAAATATATTTTACTGGAATTCTCCAAGGTTTTTATAACACTATTAGACTCTGCTTTAAACAATAAGAACGTATTTAGCTCTAAGTTGAAATGATGATTCCTCTTGCTGTTGTTACCCCCCCGATCCAGTTTTCCTCACTACTGTTTCCTCTTTTTAAAACTTATTCACCGTTCTCTCAATGATTTTTGAATAGACTGAAATACAAACCATTTGTTTCAATAAAAACTGAAAAACCCTTTCAGTTATTCAGCAATAAATAGAGCAGGTGAAAATTGTTTTGTGTCACACCTAGTCTTCCCAACTGAGCAATTGTGAGAGGAAAAAATCATTTGGGCCCTCAGTAATGGTACCAACATTCATACTCTGGCTTCCGTCTTCAAAGTTCATTTAAGATCCATCAAGAGAACGGTGAATAAGTTTAAAAAAAGAGGGAACAGTTGAGAGGAAAATTGAATCAATATGTTCCAACTGGACGGGAGATCATCATTTCAATTTAGAGCAAAAGGAATCAGTTAAAAAAAAAATCCAACTCAAATCATGTGACGTTTGGCACGTGAGAGAGAAGTTTCAGCTATGACAGTCCAAAGAGCAGGGAAAAAAGTCTTGAAAATGAAATCGCACGTGAAATCTGTGAGGCACCTTGTTACACTGGACAGAAAGTTAGAAGCTTAGAGAGGTCGAAGATCATCTTAAATAAGTCGGAAAATGATTCTGGAATAATATATATATTATATATTTGAACATAATTTCAATCTTCCATGAGTTTCTGATCCTCAGCTATGATTAATTGATGAGAACCATGTCATTTTCGTTTGTGATCGATTTCATCACGATTTTATATATATATATATATATATATATATTTATATATATATATGTATGTATGTATGTATGTATGTATGTATGTGTGTGTGTGTTCGTCCGCGTGTCTGTACATATATATATATATATATAGATAGATAGATAGATAGAGAGAGAGAGAGAGAGAGAGAGAGAGAGAATTTTAGAAATTTGAGAAGAATGCTTGATAAAAAATACAAATATCTTTTGATAGCAGATGTGGAGAGATGGAGTAAACGTGAAATAGACGAACAGACAATGATACGGCTATGAATATTTTAATTGGTTAAAAGATTCAAACAACAAAGTGGAATTAAAAAGAATATCTGCTGCACATTAACCTTCTTGATAATCCTGATTAACCTTCTTGTCTATTACCAAAAGAGACATGCTGCGAATGCTACTTTGCCGCCTCATTTACTTTAGGCCAATACCACCCGATTTCTCGCTATGGAGCAGAGTTCACCAAGTTTGTCCCAAAAGCATTTTTTTCCAATGCCATATGCTTGAAAATATCTGAGTATTCATTCTGTTGATGTGCGAAGTGTCACGATTAATAGCCACTGAAAGTAAAATCGGCGTGCCGAGTTCAAATCGCTGTCATTCATGTTTCTTTCACTTCGTACTAATTATCTTGGAAAATGAATTCTCTGTTAGATTAAATTGCAAAGGAAACTGGGCTCGAGTTACTAATGAGCTTGGATGAATTTAAAAAACATCTTGAATTGGCAAAGACCTAGACTGGAAGAGGTTAAGACCTCTTCAAGTTTAGGGTTAAGCTTTATTTTTCCTCCATAACCTCGCAAATTGCAATTCTTAGCGGCTCTTCTTACGCTCATTCAGTAACCCTCTACCTTGAGTGATTCTTAAGGCTTATATTGGGTGAACATTAGTAAAATAAATGTAGTGTTATTAGAAAACTGATGAGGAACGGACAGTAGTCTTCTTGGCTTGTTTTTTTTTTAAATATTTTAAATTTTTTTATTTAAACATTTTACATTTTTAAACAGCTTAAATTTTTAAACAATTTTTTAATTTTTAATTTTTTTAAACAATTTAAATTTTTAATCAATTTTATTAATTTTTATTCATTTAAATTTTTAAACAATTTGAAATTTTATTATTTAAAAATTTTCAATCACCATTAATCCATAAAACTATTTAAGATTACCAACAGAGCAAATAACGATTTACCACAAACTGTTAAATGTTATTTTTTGCAAGAATATTTTTTTTTATTTACCAAGCTTACTAACCAAGCAAATCCCGAGTTTCCACAAACTAGCATATGCTATTTTTCACGGATAAAGCAAATGTTAATAATCTTTTATTTTTACTATGAGTAATCTGACACGAGTGATCACTTGTAGTTTGACACGATGAAACCGCTCAATTGCTTATAGCGACCAAGAAGCGAAGTTGACTCTAAAACATTTTAGGAGGGCCTTGAGCAAGTTTTACAATAAATAGCTACGAAATTTCGTTCACTGTGTCATCCTAGACAATTTTCCTCCTCAGAATATTACATATGTATAAGTCTGCCATTTGTCCATGCTTTGAATTTTGCTGCCACATATGGTCAGGTGCTCCTGCTATATATTTAGAGATTCTTCATAAAATCCAAAGGAGAATCAGCAATATTATTGGTCCTGACCTGGCATCTCGGTTTCAGTCACTTTCCCACCCCTGTAAAGTTGCTTCCCTCTGCCTTTTCTATAAATCCTTTCATGGTAAATATTGTGATGAACTCTTCTCTGTGGTAGCTGAACTTTTTGAATTTAAGTCCTATACCAGATTGACATCGACGTCTCATCAATTTATAGCTGAATTAGCTAGATGAGACCGTAAGTTCTATGCTAACAGTTTCTTTTCTTGCACTTCTCGATTATGGAAATCTCTTCCGGCTTCATGCTTTCCAACCAACTTTAATCTGTAAAAATTTAAATGCAATGTCCATGGTTATCTACTGTCCTTCTGATTATTGTTCCCACTTCTTAGTAATGTTTCTTATTCCTAATGCTTCCACACTCAGTAATCATTTGTGTCTTCATCATCATTTGACCGTAGTCGGTATCATTGAGCTAATTCGGACGATCCTTTCTTTATCTGTATAATATGTGCAGCGCCAGGGTTTCATACAGTTTTGAATTCAGAGTTACTTTCTCCGAGACCCGTTGCCACCCAGCGTTACCTTCTCCTAGGCCGGTTGCCACTATAGAATCCACGCTGTCTTGCTATTTACCAATAACTGGGAGGTGAGAAAGAGGATTCATACCTTTTCCCAAGAGTATTAGCAGGTAAGTGGCTGCAATGACTCCGACTGGAATTCGAACTCGGCTCTCCGATTCCTCAAACCAAGCCGCTATTCATTAATCCACCGTGTCTTCTCTGGGTGTTATTAGTGTCATAGTGGCTTTACTGACTTGTTCGGGGTAACAGAACTATCCCTCGCCATTAAAATCGAAATGCAAAATTTCAAAGCAATCAAACACTCTATAAATATGAAAAAAGGAAATAAAATAAATAAATAAATGAATCCTTTCGGCATGAAGTGCCACTCAGTCGGAATATAGGGAAATCCGGTCATAGGTATTTTCCGGAACTCCGGTCAGGCCACATTCTATATAAGGGGAAATTAAATTTGCACTTACGGTCAGTGTCATGGTTAGAGCAAGAAAAGATGCAGCGTCATAAGGGATGTATTCATAGATTGAATGACAAGGGGGAGAAGCCATAACGAACATGTCCCAAATATTACTTGAAACTCAAGTCAAATAATACCTGTTGAACTGATCTACAAATTAAAAACTCTTTTTATCGGAACCAACAGATTTCTTGTTTTTTCCGGCCAAGGCGATATATCTAGACGGTCGTATTCAAGACTTTTCGACCGCTGTGATATCCCCTCTTCAGTTGAATGCATACCAGTTCTTTGCCAGTATTATTCCCACCGACGCAAACAGGAGTCGAAACACAGCATAGACCAGAAGCTATCCAGTCGGTAAAAACAAACTGCTAGAGGGATTAGACGTATACTCATGGTAGAGTGGTAAGTAAATTTACCATTATATTATAATGGTAATATTAGCAGTTTCCTTATCAGGAAATATTCAGTATTCATTGGCCGAGTAGCAAGAGATACTTTCGGTTGAATTTTTTTTTAAATTTCAATTAAAACAATTTTTGGGGAAACTAAGTTTTCGAAGTCGATTAACTGTGATTGCTCTTTCTAGTATTGATGGGGGTTTCCTTACTAACTTTTTGTTTCAAGTAACGCTAATGTCAACATACTGATTAGAGTAAATTGCAGTGTACAAGTCAAGTTTCAAAGTCTAAAAAATCTTTCCAAAGGTCGACTTAGATGGCAAGTATAAAATGAAGTTGTAAAGCTCCTAACAATTACTGTACATCACTGTTGCACCTGCAGCAGGCTAGAACATATATATCTCACTAAATCTTGTGTTTGGTGAATATATTTGGTATATTTACACAGAAATTAAGATAAAATAATAGAACAGTAACACAAATTCAATATTCTATTAACACTACAGCACACATCATATTCAACAGTTGATACACTAAATGTAAATACTGACTGAAGCGTAGTTTAACTCAGGTGACTACTCAGATGACTAGCTATGGTATGCGTATCATCTATCCAATTTCATGATAGTAATTACAGTAATATTGTATCTGAGGTGATATTGAATTTAATGTATTTATCAGTAGATCTGATTATTATTATTGATATTATTTATTATTATATTATTATTAAATTATTAATTATATTATAATTTATATTATTTATTATTATATTATAATTTTAAATGTTCGCTAAGTTGTACTGAAACAATATACGGTACCTACCGGTATGTATTGTAGGTATATACATATATGTATTATACAATGCATATACAGGGTGTGATAGATAAATTGTCGCCATTTTATATGTTTGATTTTGCGGGTTTATGTTGTTTGCTTTGGATTTCGTCTCGTGCATCTTCTGTGAGAAAAAGAACACAATGACGTAATTCACTCCGCCAGAAATTTGGAAACAGCATGCTGTACTGTTTGGGTGTCAATGTGAAGACAGTGCAGAGGGTTCGAAAAGATGTGAATGATATAACCAGTCAACATTATGATGTTTGGAGTGATCACTGATGCTGGCGACGTTATGCCTCCATTCATCTTCCCACAGAGCGTCAGACTCAACACGGAGGCCTACATCAAGTGCCTTGAGGAGGTAGTGCTTCCCTGAGTCAAGAGCGTGGCTGCTGAAAGACCCTATGTGTGGTAACAGGATTCTGCCACTAAAGCAGAACACAGTAATGGCTGTAAGACAATTTCTGCGACCATATCATCCCTTACATCTGGCCACTTAACTCCCAGACTGCAACCATTTGGTTCTTATGTGTGGGGTGCAGATGAGCGAGAGGCCAACAAAACTCCTTGTAACACCAAAGATAAAATGAAGTTAAGGATTATGGCAGCAGTCACAAACTTAAACAAGGAGACCGTCCAGAAGAGATGCAGGAGATTCCGAAGTCATCTGAAATCCGTGGTTTAATCCAATGACGATTTTATTGAATAAATTTACTCTTTAGTATTTCAAGATATTTTTATGTAATTTTGCTAAATATATCTGGTAATATGAGATATGAGTATTATTTTCAGTTTCGCGTAATTTAGACGACAATTTTTCCATCGCACCCTGTAGAAATATATTACGGTTAGTGTCTCAATATACAGGTAAGCGGCATGACCTAATGTAGTTTTGGCACAGGTTATCGTATAATGCAGTCTAACGTTATTAAACGGTAGACCTAAGTTTGGGGCCACTGATAGCCTATCCTATTTGTGGGGTCGACCTATACGGTAGTTAAAAAAAATCTTGTGGTCGACTTGTATGCCAAGTCGACTTTTTCTCTAAAAATGACGGTATGTCATTATTTTCTCTTCGTGTTATATGTGCTATCCATTTTAGTTGTTTCCGCTGTTGAAAGTCCTCATGTGGTTTCTGTTATTTGGTACAGTTCTTTTTTATTATGTAGCACCATTCGAAGATATTTAACCATTTATTTTTCTTAAAAAAAGCAGTTGTATATTGCTGAGAGTTTAGACATATAATTAGATATATTTTTGTTAATGAGTAACTTTCTGGTCATTATTGTACGTTTATTATTTACAATTTCTTTAGCAAGTAAGTGAAAAGTATAACCAATCGAAAGACCTTTTGTAATTATTAAATAATTTATCGTTTGGGCATATAACAGTCGAAACAATTCCACTTCAGTAGAGAAATATAAAATGTTTACCCTAATTTCTTGAGCGATTAATGCCGTTGTTGGCAAACAATCTGGTGTCTAAATTATCGAACTGACTTTGCCAAAAGTCTGATAGATTCCTCGGGGTCAATCCTGTTGTTCATTCAGGAATCAACAGGAGAATGGGCAGGTGAAAGAATTCTCTTTAAGGTAATTTGGTTCATTTCTGTCCAAATTCTTGATGAGCGGTTCGCGAAAGTTTATTTGGATGATTCGTGCGGGCTTAACATATAATCTAATCTAAAACGAGGCCTATAAAGAGAGATCATATACCCGGGCGTGTTTTTGAATTAGTCATTTCCTAACCACAGTTTCGTATTCCTAGATTCAAACTAACACATAATTTTGTTTAGTCTCGAAACTCGTCGGGTTTCAGGATATGAAACGTAGGGTGAACAGAAGTAATAGAAAGGCAAGTAAATCCGATTGTTAAGGCAGTTATAACTAAATTAATTGTTAGATTTACAATAAAATATTTTTGGCCTATTCACTATAATTATATTGTATATTTCGGCAGATAATTTTCTTTTATGCATAATTTATTGATCGCGATAGTCAAGGAAAATTTTATAAGATTTTTTGAGGCGTTGGGTTAATGTAATTACAGTTTCCCTTCTATGGAGACTAAGAGTGTGTAGAACATGTCAGTAAACATTATTTTCCCAAGTGCTTTCGTTCAATCCATTTGTCAAGGGGCTAGTTAGAAGATTTTCCTGGATTTATGCGCTAAGTTTTATTGCATAGAAGCATTAGTAATTCTCACCTGTGCTGGATGGATGTACGATTTGGGGTGTTTGATAAAACAGCCAACAAATATTTTGTTCTCAAATAGGGTAAAATTGAGAATTAGCTTAAATAGATTTATATAAAGTGTTTTAAAAGTATCTTTAGTTGTCTTTAACAATCAGATGTTCTTAGAATAACCGTCTTATATAGAAGGATCTTGCTTATGTATATTAACTGATACATTGATTCGTTTCCTACGGCTTATCAAGCCTTTGCGGGTTATTTAAAGCCAGAAAATATTTTTTTACATTCGAAGAAATTTTTATTTGGTAAATAATAATGGTTTAGTGATACAAGTTTTACCAATTAATCCATAACTATGGGGGGAGAGAAGAGGTGGTTTCATGCCTTTCCCAACGCGCATTGGAAATCGGCTCAACGATTAACACTCAAGTGGTCACCCGTCTAGATACTGACCAGCCTCAGCGTTACTTTTCTCATGTAGATATAATTTGTATATATCTGTACAATATATTGTACTGTCAGATAGTTTTGTTCGTTTTATACATTTATTTCCTCCTATTATTCAGCAATTTTAATAAATCGGCTAATGGGGGCAAAACGATCAGCGAAAGTTCTAAAGGAATAAAAAATTCCTATATTATTAGAAAAAAAATGAATTTATCTGACAACCCAATATATAGATATATCTTTTACACACACGCGCACACACAAACATATATATATATATATATATATATATATATATATATATATATATATATATATATATATATATATATATATGTATATATATATATATATATATATATTGTTTGTCATATAAATATTTAATATTTTATTTACATATATATATATATATATATATATATATGATCTTCTGCCCTAATACACTCTATATATATATTTATATATATATATATATATAATAAAAAAAAGGCTTAGTGTTTAAGCCTTTTATTATACCTTTACTCTGTCCTGGACATTGAGTTCTACCTGGATTCTATCCTCTTGGAATTATTTTTATACATATATGTATGTATGTATGTATGTATGTATGTATGTATATTTATATATTTTAGATATATGATTGAATATTTATGTATATATTTACCACTAATATTATATATATATATATATATATATATATATATATATATATATATATATATATATATATATATATATATATATATATATATATAGTGTATTATATTAGCAAATCATTGTTTAAAACATATATTGTTAAATATGACAGACAATAAATGTCTGTTATGTCCGATCATGAACCGTTCTAGTGTTCGAATGTTTGCTTTAATTTCTGGTGAAAACAAAGACAAGAATTGTCCAACATTTAGAGTGGTTATACAGACATGCAAAAAAGATATTCACTATCAAATCTGATATTTCGTTATTTTGACATAGAAGATTGCTATACGACGATAACGGTCGCGGAATAGCAGACGCAGATCGTAAGTTCAAGATGCGGTTCTATGATGTCATACCACGCGATAGACCGAAGTATTATAACAAAACAAATGTCTAAATACAATGTAATGTGTTGTGACATGTTTGAAATGTAATATTGTTGAATGTGGGTTGCTTCGTTTTAATGTAGACTAGCAGGAGAGCCCGGCGTTGCCCGCGAATGTAACAGTAAGAGATAGATCAAGTATCGACCATCATAAAGACTGAAAAATAAAATTGACAAAGATTATTGTTTAAGGTTGACGGACACGCATGTCTTAATTAGTTTTTTTTTTTTTTTTACGAATTGGTTAAACCCAAACTCAAACAAAAACATTGTTTTCAATCGTTATGAGTCTACCGATTGAATAGAATTTTATTATAAACAATTGTCTTGTAAATGGAATTTTTAAAGCATTCTGAATGTAAAAATAAAAAAAAAGTGTGCAAGAGAATAAGAAACACTACCTGCCAAAAAAAAGTGAAGTTTTGTTGAAATCGGTTGAAAAATGTAGGAAATCCGATCCCATATATAAACGAAAACACACACACACACACACACACACACACAAACAAAAAACCTGGGTTTTATAATAAGTATACCTCGATATGAGTTGTCCCCCTTTCATTCTCAGACAACAATGCCTCTTAATCGTGTTTTCAAATTGATTTCGTGCAAAAACAATTGTGTTTTTCCAATTTTTGACGCTGTCAGAACCACCGCAAGGTAATTTTACGTAGTCCTGTGAAGTTTTGTTGAAATCGGTTGAAAAATGTAGGAAATCCGATCCAATATATAAACGTACAGACACACACACACACACACACACACACGCACAATCTGGGTTTTATAATAAGTATGATGACCTCCAATATCTGAAGTTTCTTTTTACTTGTGTGTGTGTGTGTGTGTGTGTGTGTGTGTGTGTGTGTGTGTGAGAGAGAGATAGAGAGAGAGAGAGAGAGAGAGAGTATTATCAATAATACTGTGTATGTGTGAATATTATTGTGTTATCAATAATACACTACATTAAATTCGACCTTGTGCCACATCTGACCACGTGGGGCGGTTGATAGATATCCTGCAGTTGGAGATTCGTCTCCAGCTGTGCTGGTCAGGCTCTCTACCTCCTGGCAGAGAGGATCCTCAGACGAGGTTATGTCAAAGGGCAGAGTTTCGTCTCGAGAAACAGCTACCCGAACCCGTTTTATACGGGGCCTTCGGGGAATTCTTGGCCGAGCTTACGGGCTCCGTTACCTAACATTAAATTCGGCCGTATGTCACATCTGACCGCGTGTGGCGGTTGGTAGATATTCTCCAGTTGGAGATTCATTGTGGCATTCACTTGACTCACTTCTAGCATTTGACTACATCTTCTACGAGCCGCTAGCGAATCTTCTATGTGTTGTTCTTGTCCTAAGTATTATCGTTCATTCCCAACCTTCGTTTGATTATTCTATTCAGTAACTGTCCCTAGGTTACAACAATATGTATATCGCACCGTTCTGATTAAAATGACCTGTCTGTCAAATTTCAGTTCAATCCATAGAATACATTTACTGAGTGTAAGATTTGATTGCAAACATAAAACATAAGGCTTTCTTTATTGAAAGATAACAAATGATCATTATGTGTCTTTGATTAAGGCGTTTATTGCCCTTTTGGTATTCAGTTTCTTTAATGTTGGTTTATCTTATCTTGAAGAGCCACCGCTTTAATTCCGCGTAAAAGATTAAAAAGATAAAAGATTTTTTAATGGTATTCATCCTATACGCTTTCACGAAAAACGAAGAAAAGTAATTTACTCAGTAAAAAAGTAATTCCAAACACTGAAGATAATACGAAGAAAGGGTAACAAATAAGGCATTAGTTACTTCCTGTAATGAGTCTTACCATAATTTCGATTTAAAAAAATCCTGTTCTAATTATAAAGGAAAGCAATTTACTAAGACGAAAGTTTATAGAAAGTGCTGTAATCGCTAGATAATAAACAGTAAATTTGCATCCCTTTTCCTGTATCAATTCACCTTTCTTCGCAGATCAAAGAAGTATCTCTAATATAATAGATCCTGTCCAGGCGTCTCAATTTCAGTCACTTTCTCACCGACATGTTCTGGCTTTTCTCTGTCTTTTCTACAAATATGTTCAGGGCATCTACTATGACGAGCTTTCTTCCTTGGTGTCCCGACTACATGAATTTAAGCGTGATACTAGATTGGCATCTAGGTCCCATTTGTGGAAATCCTTTCCGTTTACTTGCGTCCCTGATAACTATAATATTCAAAAAAAAATTTAAATGCAACGTCACTCGCCATCTTCTATTTCCTTATCTTTTGTCCTTTCATCAGTCCTCTCTATTCTCAGTCTTCTCGTTCACGTTCACTCCCTGTAACTCCCTGCCTACTCGTGACATTTCCGCTTTGCTTAGGGTGAAATGATTAAAAACAAAGAAAAAAAGATCTCCTGTCATCACAATGTGGGATATTTAATAACAAAAGTGATAAAAAAAGAAACAAAAAAAGAAACTAAATTAAATTGACTAGGCTATATACCCATATACATATTTGACAAAAATTAAATTATAAATTTTCAGCGTACCCTCTTCTTCATGGGCACGTGTAATCACATTAACGTAAGCATTATTTTAGCCCGATGAAGTCCTAAAGGACGAAAGGTGAGTTGCAAAATTTTATTCCCGCTTTGTTATTAAGTTTACTAACACATATGATATATATATTGTTACGAACTTGTAGCATATAGATGAACCACGGGTTCTAAAAAAAAAAGAAAAACGTGGTTTCTTTTCTCGGTCTTCACTCAGAAATGGAAGCGACACAAGGGAATCAACGAAGAACAGACACAAGACGATGGATTTCAAAATAAAACATTTATTTATAAATATATATAACGAAATAAAGAAAGAAAAAAAGAACATTCATTTAACAAAGGGGGGGACATCATTAAAGAATAGAAGGCGCGAGCGAATACATACATATATGAAAACAGATCAAGCCAAACGAATCAACTTATCTTGGAGTCGGGTTGATATCTTCACATAAAGATTTGATTCGCCGAAGCGAGAGTTCTGATGATAAAACAATATCTTGGCCGGCCGACAATGTTCCTGGATTCTTCTTCTTTTCACAAGTGTTCGAGGGTCCACAGCATCTCATACAGGCGTTTGGTTAGGTCGATCAGTTCCCTAGCAGTCCTTCCACCACTAGTCGACGGACTTTGCTGTCTTCCTCATCTCAGTGGGCGGTCTGACGATTTTTGCCCAGCGACGTTCAACTGCCGCTGGTCAGAGGGAAACTGAAAAATCCTTTTTTTGGTTTTCGCTGTCCCCAAAGGCAGTCACGTGGGTTCCCTTCGTCCTTGACCGGGTACCCAGGAGGATAGGGTGCAAATCACGCAGTGATTGTGTGATGGCCAAAAGTTCAACACATGCTCAGTACGTTCCGATCACGTGAATCGCAGCAGGAGACCCTGATGGTGCCTGGAATTCACTTATGATCAGCCGCCTGATAGCTGCGACATCTTGGAACCAGGTCACTCTCGCGTCGGGTCAATTCAAAGTTCACGGGCCCTTGGCTCGTGGGTGGGAGAGTAGAGAAAGAGAGAAAGAATTTGTGAAGAGAAAAGAAGGATATGGCTGATCATAGAATATATTCGCTCGCGAGTCGGGAGCATTGGATTAAATTTCTGTTTTTATTTATTTATTTATTTTTCTTTTATATCTAACTAATTTTCTCTTTATTTAAGATTTTACTTTAGCCTAACGCCTATATGGTTAATGAAATCGTGGCTACGTGACAATATATATATATATATATATATATATAGTAAGGTAATAAAGGGTTTGGTAATCCGTGTGGATAATTTTAAAGAGGATGTAATCCAGAAAGTTCAATGTCACAACAGAGAAAATATTAGATAAATAATTAAGAAAGAGACAACCTTATTGTTCCATGACTATAATTTATTTCCACAGAAAATATAATTTTCCTCGTTCATCAGGTCACGTCTCTGATGAACCAGGAAAAATATATATTTTCCGGAGAAATAAATTATAGTCATAGAACCATTAGGTTATCACTTTCTTAATTATTTAATTAATTCATATATATATATATGTGTGTGTGTGTGTGTGTGTGTGTGTGTGTGTGTGTGTGTGTGTGTGTGTGTGCAAATATATAGTAAAATAGGAAAGAACACGTTAGGTAAATAATCCGAAGTTCTTTAATATTTTTGTTTTTATTTTTAAAAAACAGTGCTCAATACAAAAGTAGTGCCTAAATTATAATTATTTTTAAAAAATATGATTCCTTCGCTACATAAGAGTTCTCATGTTTCAAAAACAGGAGCTAAAAACTTCAATATAATTATTAAAATGAAATTGAATCAAAGTATCAAGCTCTGTTTCATCCACAAATGAATTTTGGATGAAACAGAGCAGGAAAGGAAGTTTTTTTGTTTTTTTCTCTCGTCAGAGTCCATCTTGCACATTTACAAATCTACCATTCGTCCATGCATTGAATATTGTTGCCATATCTGGTCTGGCACCCCTGCTGTTCATCTCGAGGTTCTCAACAAAATCCAAAGAAGAATCTGCAATGTAATCGATCCTGATTTGACATCTCGACTTCAGTCACTTTCTCCCAGACGTGATGCTGTTTCCCTCTGTCTTTTCTACAACTATTTTCATGGCAACTGATCTGACGAGCTATCTTCCCAGATGCCCCGACTACATGAATTTAAGCATGCTACTAGATTGGCATCTAGGTCCCACCCTTTCACTGATGAAACTGCTAAATGCAACTGCTACTTCTACTCCAGCGGTTTCTTTTCTCGCACTTCCTGCCTGTGGAACTCCTTTTCATTTACTAACTTCCCTTATAACTTCAATCTTCAATAATTTATATGCAAAGTCAATCGCCCTCTTCTGTTGCCTTCATCCCCGTTCGTCTTTTATCCTTCTGTTATGGGATCTTACCCATAATAATAATAATGGACTATTCCATACTTCATAAATACTGCGCCTCAGGAGTAGGCAAGGAGTCCGCCGCTCACTTTCTGAGTGAACGGTTCGGTTTAACTCTCTGCTTTCGGGCGAGAGGAACCCGAAGGAGGCTACGCCGAAGGGCGGAGTCTCCTTCGGGGAGGTAAAACCGGCCCTGAACCCGTTTATACGGCTTCAATGGGCATATTTTCGGCCGAGCCCACGGGCTCGGAGATCCCATGTTAAACCGGCCTTGTGCCACATGACGCCCTCGTGGGGTGGTGACTGAATATCGTCAGTAGTTCAAGTCAAGTCAAGAGTCGAGTCAGAGGCAGTCCTAATCAGAGTCGCCTTCAGACAATTACTGCAAGACATTGGAATAGTGATACTGGTCGAGACTACATTGTTCTCCCTACTAAACCTGATTGTTCATACTAACACTTCTGCTTCTCTGTATATATTCCTGTTTGTAATATATCTGTTTTATTCCATACCTGTGTTCGAGTTCTTCTTTATTGGTTCTACCTTGGACTATCACCGTGGTACAAGGAACCGGACCATAACACCTTCCTATACACAATTTTCCCATCACTTTCACTCTCTGTAACCCCCTGCGTATTAGTAGCACTTCCGCTTTGCTTAGGGTGAAATGCTTAAAAAAAATAAATGAATAATCCAATCTTAATAATGAAATTAATATTTTTTAATTATTTTTAAAATTTTTGTTTTGCTAATACCTCCGGCAAGTGTCAGACCAGGATTGGAGTATTACTGCCATATCTGGAATCGGTCTCACAGCCTTCCCAGATTTTCAAAGCGACGACGTCTCTTTGGGGGGGGGGGCTGATGAATTATTTTCCAATCTACAACGCCTGTTCTGCAGAAAAAAAAAAGAAACATAGCGAGCCTATCGTTAATCTATCGCTATTATTATGGGTATTTTCTAACTAGTTACCTTCGTTATTTCCACCAGCTGAAACCTTCACAGCTAGGACATGTCATGTTCACAATGGAAAATAATTCCCATTCCTTTGTAGGCAATAATTTCCACTTTGACAGCTTCTTCCCCAGAACTGTAACTTTGTTGAACTATCACCCGAGAGATGCTTTACTGACCACTACCGATTTCTGTCCTAAATAACCACCTAATATGCACTGCCTTCTTGTTACTTTCTTACAACAATCTCAATCAGTACCTCTCTACCTTGAGTGTCCTTTGGCCTTTTTTGCATTCGGAACTAAAGAAAAAAAAACAGCGGTGTTTTGATAATTGAATGGCAAAATGAAAAACAAATCCTACGTTACGCGTTTCGTCCTTTCTTGATGGAATCATATATATGCAGTTAAAAGAAGAGGAATAACAAATGCCAATTAAAAGTATACATCGGGGGAAAAAAACTCTGAATAATTAGGGATGCTAATTTTAAAATTTAAAGCTTTAAATCCAAAAGTGAGGTGACCCAGCCTCTTCAGCGCTTCTTTTGATGCATAATTATATTCAAAGTTTTTTTTTTATTGTGTTCCCTTCTATCTTTACATCTTATTCTGTAAGTCTCTATCTCGAGTGGCTCTTGGGCCGTGTCCAAGGTCAACATTATCGTAAAAATATATCATATTTCCCGCATTCCCGACGTTCATAATACTTCCTGTATTATATTGAAAGAGTATGATTATATTGAAATCTTCAAGAAGTTTCAGTTCAGTCAGTAGAAAAAGCAAACTGATTCCAATATCGTAATTCTAAAAAGAACTTTAAGGACATCGCGACTGTAATATTGGCCAACGATCGACTAAATGTTGCCTGATCAATTAATCGAAATTTGCGTTGGTTTTTGGTTTTAATCATAAGCAAGCATACATAAAGTATTTTATTTATGTATTGATAGCGTGTCTCGCTAGGCAAAAAAGCGACTTCGATGTTGTTTGATTGATGGTCACAGGGTCAGACGAGAGGGTGTGTAGTTTTGCAGAAATACAGAAAATGGTGAAAGCTATTCATAACACATCTGGACTTGGGATATATATATATATATATATATATATATATATATATATATATATATATATATATATACGTGGACATTGAAGTCAACAAAACTGTCCAGCCTTAACAGATTTTCAAAGGAACGAATTATTTGTGAATATTTGGCATATTTTCTAAAAAAGTTACATTCCTTACACAATCGATACACAATCTTCAGGTCATATGCGTTGTGTAACATATCAGATAGGGCCTGACGATTGCGTTTAAGCATGAACCAGACTGTCTCCGCTGGGTTTGGAAGACAACGTCCACTTTTATATTTACATACGCTCTATCCATGATATTGAACACTTTAACCCATTTAATATAGCATGCCGTAAAACTATATTTTACCATATATATATATATATATATATATATATATATATATATATATATATGTGTGTGTGTGTGTGTGTGTGTGTGTGTGAACATAGAAGTCAACACTTAGAGGCGAGAGTCTGTTTCATGCTAGATGCAATCGTCAGACAATCGTCAGGCTTGACGATTACGTCTAGCATGAAACAGACTGTCGCTTCTAAGTGTTGACTTCTATGTTCACTTTTATATTCAGACACGCTCTATCTCTGATATTGAGCACTTTATCCCATAAATATTGCACATCTTAAGACTATATTTCTTCATATATATATATATATATATATATATATATATATATATATATATAGCATTTCTGGGATGAGTAGTAGTTATTATTGGCAATGTTTATATTCAGATTAATGTCCTTATCTTAGTTGCTGTCATCACAATGTTTCGGCCGTTGTGCTATCCGGCCTTCTTCAGATGTATACCCATCTATTGTTTTCGTTTTCCTTCGTTGTGAATCAAGAACAGTCTACACCCCGTAGATTAAATAAACAGTTCAGAATTCCCTGTAGAGTTATATAAATCTGGGGAAGGTCGGTGAGCATAACGACCGAAATGTTGTTATAACAACAAAAAAGATGAGGATAATAGTCCAAATATAAATTAATAAAAAACTGGGCGTCTATGCAAATATGGGCGTCCACTAAAATTAAACGTTTGAAATAATATAAACATATTAAAAATACGAATTTATTAATTCTTTACATAGTTATATATATATATATATATATGTAGAGAGAGAGAGAGAGACAGAGAGAGAGACAGACAGAGAGAGACAGAGAGAGAGGGAGAGAGAGAGAGAAAGAAAGAAAAAGAGATAGATAATTTTGTAGATGAATAATGTGAAACTTATTGTTTATTTCAAAACTCGTAATTGATGTCGCAAAGATGTAAACAAAATAAGTAGTGTTTTTTTTTCAACCCAACAACAATGATGTCTATCTATTGCTATACAAACATGCATCTGTTGTCGCTAGGCTGTATAAATACTCCCTCATTGTTGTTAGGTTTATTTGTCTAATCGCTTAGTTTTTCATGCAAGTTCATCAGTCATGACACTTGCTCTTTCAGTCGACATAAAGCCCGAAACAGCGACAAACACCAGCCGCAGCTTTCTTTTTGTCTTATGAAAACAAATATTAACTTCATTTACTCTTTCACATAAATAGTTATAGACGCAACATAATGGATAAAACTTAAAGAGAAATAAATGTACCGAAAAGAAAGCTATGATTCATTGTTTTTTTAAAGGCAACACCCTTTTTTTCTCTTACTGATACTTCAAAATTAATAATTGTTAACAAGACGAAACAGGACTGTATTTGAATGTGTAGCGGTCACCAGTCTGTAGGGGTGACCTGACTAATTTATATTAACGCAAAATACCACAAAATATGAAACAAGATGAATAACATTCAACAGGAAAGCATTTTATTGCAATAATATACAAAGATGTGTGATTAAATGACTCAGTGAATTTATACTGAGTTTCAGAATTTATGTTGATGCTTGAAAGCGATATAGAATCTATAATCACTAAATCTGTTTAAATTAAACAATTTGTAGCATTTTCTATTTTGAAAGTTCGATGTTTAAATATAACAGTTATTTACCATTAACTGTTAATTCGAATTGGTTAAGGCTTTCAAAGAAAAGTGTTTTTCTGCTAATGAAAATCTCAGTGTTAGAAGTTGATAAGGTTCTGTGTCCTTGCTGAAGGAGTGAATGTCCTTGAGATTCTTGACAAAATCCAAGAAGGGTATGTAATAATAACCTTTCATTTCCACTTCAGTCACTTTCCCACCGCCCTGACGTGGCTTCCTTCTGACTTTTCTATAAATATTTTCATGGTAGGTGTTCTAAAGAGCTCTCATCCTTGTTATCTCGATTGCGTGAATTTAAACGTAATACTAGATTGGTAGCTAGGTCTCATCATTCTACTGTTGCTATAGCTAGATGTAGCCGTAAGTTCTCTTCTAATAGTTTATTTTCTCGAACTTCTAACCTCAGGATTTCTCTTCTGATTTCGTGCTTTCCTGCAATCTACAATCTTCAAAAATTTAAATGCAATGTCAATCGCCATTTTTATCTTCCTGAGACCTTTTCTTTTATTGTCCTTTCTCTTCAACAAAAGTTTTCTCATTCTTTTCCTTGCGTCTTCCTTAAGTCCGAGTTGCTTTATCGCCTTGCAGGCAAGTGAAAGGATTACGATCTGTACCTTCGGGAAGTAGGTGATCATGGCTCGCCACAATTTCCTTCTTTTCTTTCCCAAACTCTCCCCCCTTTACTATCTCTCTTTGTCATTGTAGCTTATTCAGTCATCGAGACGTTCAGACATCATGTACGTGAAACGATGCTTCTCCTTGCTTCTCTTGCTTTCTGAGAGTGATAAAATAGTCTTTCCTTGTTAGGCGTCCAAGAAATGTCAGCCATCTCTTTCTAGCTTTTAGCAACAGTTTTCTTGCAGATCTTATTTTCATTAAAACTTCATCCTTGCACATATGCTCTGTCCATTATATTCTCGGAATTTGTCAATAGAACCACGTCTATGTCTAAAGCCAGTCGAGTCAGTACTTTCTGAGCGACTGTTCGTTTGTATTCTCTTCCTACGGACGGGAGGAACCCGAAGGAGGCTACGCCGAAGGGCAGAGTCTCCTTCGGGGAGGTAAAACCGGCCCTGAACCCGTTTATACGGCTTCAATGGGCATATTTTCGGCCGAGCCCACGGGGTCAGAGATCCCATGTTAAACCGGCCTTGTGCCACATGACGCCCTCGTGGGGTGGTGACTGAATATCGTCAGTAGTTCAAAAGTCAAGAGTCGAGTCAGAGGCAGTCCTAATCAGAGTCGCCTTCAGACAATTACTGCAAGACATTGGAATAGTGATACTGGTCGAGACTACATTGTTCTCCCTACTAAACCTGATTGTTCATACTAACACTTCTACTTCTCTGTATATATTCCTGTTTGTAATATATCTGTTTTATTCTTTGGCCGAGCCCACGGGCTAGGAATGCCCACGTTAAAAAGGCCTTGTGCCACATGACACCCTCGTGGGGGGGGGTGACTGAATATCGTCTATGTCTAAAATTACAATTGTTAGATCATTCTCATCATGTTTCTGTTTGGTCAAAATACCTACTAATATACAATAAATATTATTAGTTATATTTTCAATATTATTTTGTCTCTCGAATTTCTTTCATATACGGCAGAAATTTATAGAAACAAGGATCATTTCATTCATTACGGATTCGGAGGTTTTTGTATATTATTTGCATTGTTTGCGACGATGGATTTCTCGCCAATTAAATCATTAACCTTTGCATTTGTTTTTTGTGTGAATAATTCATGAATTTGTAAATTGATTGCACGTTTATTGTAATTAAAATAACTGATCCAAGTGCGACTTTTGGATAATAAGTGCGACATTACTGTAATTATTGAACAATATAGTTCATGCCACTTTGACAGAAAATTTACCAGTAAAAAATTCGTATATCACCATATTTGTACATGAATGCACAACTGTAAAAAATTTAAAATCAAACTCAGCGTTGCTACTGCGCGCTCCAAAAACAATAACTCATTTCCAATAGCATTTTCGGATACAACAATACATATATTTTCTTTGTCCTCTTATTACTAAGAGAAAAAACAAGAACAACATCTATTCCATACCTGAAGATGTCTGTAGGAACAGACGAATGCTTGTAGTAAATATAAGAACTAATACGGCAGAAATTTATAGAAACAATGATCATTTCATTCATAACGGATTCGGAGGTTTTTGTATATTATTTGAATTG
The DNA here is from genome assembly GCA_903632075.3 of Acanthosepion pharaonis. NCBI lineage: Eukaryota > Metazoa > Mollusca > Cephalopoda > Sepiida > Sepiidae > Acanthosepion > Acanthosepion pharaonis. The sequence goes on along the minus strand of CAHIKZ030004634.1, from coordinate 2,778,012 downwards.
TTTGCGACGATGGATTTCTCGCCAATTAAATCATTAACCTTTGCATTTGTTTTTTGCGTGAATAATTCATGAATTTGTAAATTGATTGCACGTTTATTGTAATTAAAATAACTGATCCAAGTGCGACTTTTGGATAATAAGTGCGACATTACTGTAATTATTGAACAATATAGTTCATGCCACTTTGACAGAAAATTTACCAGTAAAAAATTCGTATATCACCATATTTGTACATGAATGCACAACTGTAAAAAATTTAAAATCAAACTCAGCGTTGCTACTGCGCGCTCCAAAAACAATAACTCATTTCCAATAGCATTTTCGGATACAACAATACATATATTTTCTTTGTCCTCTTATTACTAAGAGAAAAAACAAGAACAACATCTATTCCATACCTGAAGATGTCTGTAGGAACAGACGAAAGCTTGTAGTAAAAATAAGAACTAATACGGCAGAAATTTATAGAAACAAGGATCATTTCATTCATAACGGATTCGGAGGTTTTTGTATATTATTTGAATTGTTTGCGACGATGGATTTCTCGCCAATTAACTCATTAACCTTTGCATTTGTTTTTTGTGTGAATAATTCATGAATATATATATATATATATATATATGCAGCTCGACAATTTCACCACGTTAACTTTGTAGTTTTTACCTAGCGCGTAACGGACGAGGTACCAGGAGGTACTTGAACAGAAATGACTAAATGTCCTCACGTGTTTATCAATTAAAGCTTTGTTTAAATATGGCTTTAAACTTTGGATTAGCTAGTATTTTACCTAATTTCCAAGTATTCAAATTTTCCGTGTTAAATGATAAAGAACGTTTTTTTACTTTTATTTTCTTATTCTCATTTTTTGGAGCTATACTCAAATAAGTGGTTGTGTCTAACAACGCAAAAGGTATCTTTATTCTGTATTTTCTTTCGTCTTAAGATTTTGGCCAGCAGTTTATGTACACTAACGTAACAAAAGTCATGTGCCGTCCTGGGTATGACAATAAACTACATCCGCGTTCGGGGTAGGACGGTAAACTACATCTGCGTCTCTCATAAGAGAGCTCTCGAGAATGTGTGGCCCAACGTCTTTCCAGAGGTCATCCAACTTCCTGCTGCACTACCGTGACTTCTGGCATGGTAGTGTATATTCTCCTCCATATTTGCTGTAAAAGGGAAAAACCATCAAAGTTATTAGGTTACTTCCACAGAACACACACAGTAAAAATTATGCTACCAGCTTGACTGAAGGCAGTGGCGATTTGATTTTAAACACAATTACGTTTGGGATATCAAAATGCCAACTTGTAACGTTCATGTTCTGCTTGGTGTTGTCGCTCAAGGCTAATTGATTGATTCTCTCTAGATTATAAGCTAAATACTATTGACAATTGTATCTACGGTAGATTCTGTCTCGAAATCTAAAATTGCTGCTTATCGATCACAGACAGGTTGATCTTTACTTAAGTCTTATTTCTAATATATCAAATAACACAGCAATCAATACAAGCGTCTCTACTCAGGATAATATTTGAACAAAGACATCGATTTTATATATATATATATATATATATATATATATATATATATATATAGAGAGAGAGAGAGAGAGAGAGAGAGCCCATTGAAAAATTCTTGAAAAAATTCGATAGATTTAAGTAGCATCACTAAGGTCTCAGTTCTGTTCAAAAGTAGGATCACACGAACGTCAAATTCAAATTTACACATGATCATTTATTAACCAATCAGCGAGGTTGTCTCAAACGTAATTCAAGCTTTGAAAAAGCAGACAACCATTTCTTGTCGTATGCCCAAAATATGAGTCTCCCATCCAGAAAATGATGAACAATCTTTTCTCTCCTAAAAGTAGATACTAAAAATTATGAAATATAATATATATTAAACAATAAAACATCTCAATTTAATAAATATATCTTTTAACTTCCTGTGATCCAAGTTTTTCTAATAAATAGCGTAACGTAAATTAATAGATTAGAGATGTAAATAATACTGATTATTCAAATATATGCATACTCAAATTAACTTATTGAGTATTAAATTGTGTAAATTATTCCCGCTTTAAGGTATTTTCATAAACCAATTTGCATTAATACAGAAAATACCCAAGCGACACATAAACAAAAGTGGAGCCGTATCTGCGCTGATATTTAACTGACAAACCTGCCGCTGCTAAATTTACACCACACATACATAATCTATATATAAAATTCTCTAATTTACAATAGTCCGTCCGTCTGTCCGTCATACTTTCTAAATTAGCCATACATTGACCGATCGAAACAAAATTTTCGAGAGAAGTGTAAATAGGCAAGAGAGTACAAAGTACAGTTAGTTTTACCAAAGTGAGTAGCTTAATACAATAGATTTTCATTAATTTCTTTGAAAAATTAAAGTTTTATTATTTAACATATAAAATACTAAAAAAAACAATTTAATGATTAAAATAACAAGTAGTTATTTAATAAAAATGCATATTGTTTTTTGTATATCTTTTCTTTAAGTTTTTATATATCGAAGAATCCAGTTTGCAGCTAAACATGCGTTGGAATTTGGCTCCAGAAAGCGGTATTTAGACATAGCCAGTTGTATTTTGCATGTTCAAGAGTAAGAAACGCTAAGAATTTATTATTCGTTGTTAAAAAGGAAAAAACGATTTTTTCTTAAAATATAATCTTTACCAGGAAGCCCTATAAAATTAAATTAAATTAATAGAAATTTTTAAACCGTTAAGTAGGGTTTTTGTTAAAGTATTTTTCCAGGCAATTTTCCTCTGACTTCATGCTAGAATAACAGTCGGCGGCCCTGAAATGGTTCTGTATATCCAAATTCACGTACATATATATATATATATATATATATATATATATATATATATATATATATATAATATGGAGATCAGATGATTAAGCTACCTTGGTTTCAACCTTTAGGTATCTTCAGAATCTACTGATCTCCTAGTTTTATATATATATATATTGATATTGAGCGCTTTCTAATAAGTACCGCGCATATAATATATAAATAATTATACATACTTATATTTATTTATATTTATATACACTTTTCACACACACACATATATATATATATATATATATATATATATATATATATATATATATATATATATATATATATATATAAATAAAGGTAAAAATCCGTGGTATATAATCCAAGTGGATCCTAGTAATATAAAATATTAAAACTAATCTACAAAAAGAGCACAAAGTATTATTACAGAGTAAATAATTAAAACGTAATAAAATCCCAAATCACCTCATATGGGGAATAAGCTTATTTAAACCGTCTTATTCAAACTTGTATAGGCTGAGTTCGTGTTGTAATTAGAAATTTAAACGTGAAAGCTAAAATAAAAAAAAACATCGAAAAACAAATACAGAATTTATCCATTTCAGTGTTTCAGTCAGACGAAAGACACGAGACATTGTTTTATATATATATATATATATATGTGTGTGTGTGTGTGTGTGTGTGTGTGTGTGTGTGTGTTAGAGATCAGACGGTACCTTCAGAATCTACTGGTCTCCTAATTTTTTGTGCTTAAAAAGCTCTACATGTCAATTTTTCATCTTTTATTATATGTGTATTGAGCACTTTTAATACTACTGTTTCTTGGTCTAATTCAACTCTGACCATTAACTTTTTTTATATATATATATATATATATATATATATATATATATATATATATATATATATAATGTATAAAGGTAGAACCGATATAAAAAAATAATATTTATGTTAATAATAAATGCATATATTACTTCCGAACTTTTAATACTACTGTTTCCTGGTCTAATTCAACTCTGACCATTAACTTTTTTTATATATATATATATATATATATATATATATATATATATATATATATATATATATATATATATATATATATATATATATATATATATAAAGGTAGAACTGGTATAAAAATAATATTTATGTTAATAAAAAATGCATATATTTCTTCTGCACTGTTCCGTACAACTCTGTACAAGTAGGGAACAAATGTATAAATGTATATTTATTAGTTGTATAAATATTTATTATTCTCCTCTCTCTCTCTCTCTCTCTCTCTCTCTCTCTCTCTCTCTCTCTCTCAAGCATGAAGCAGACTGTCACCACACGGTGTTATCCTCAGTATCCACTTTTATATTTAAATACTTTCTATCTCTGATATTGAGGATAATATTTATCCATAATAATGCCTGAAAACTATATTTTATCATATATATATATATATATATATATATAATAAATGCAATTTGGAGTTTTTCTGTAGTTTATTGTTGCCTTTCGTATCTACCCAAGATCCCACCGTAGGTGCTTGCTTAAATGCCGCCCGATAGCCAACTTGTAATCTAGGATATATCTATATATATCTATATAAATCTACATATCTATATCTATATTAAGTTCCTCCATTAGATCACGTAAAAAATGCAGCATATCACGATGAAAAAAAGTTCCATAAATCAACGGAAACAAAGTTTTGTCTCAATATGTTTATGTTGTTATGAAGAGGAAAGACCAAAGTATTTTTTGATTATTTTTTGAAATTTTTTACTCTTTCCTAGCACGTAGAAAATTTTGGTTAAAAAATGTCTTTTTTTACGACAGCGCGATAAAATAAAAAAAAAGGTTTGTTTTATTTTGCGCTTTTCCGGGGAAAACACACGTTAATTTAGGAAATTCTTGCAAAAATCAAATAATTGTCGGATTTTAATGAAACTTTCAGGACATGTTTCCACCCACTTACATATTTTCATAAAATTTCGAGAAATTAAATCTTCACGCGCGGGATTTGTTTTATTAGTTATAAACAGGACTCTTTGTAGAAAGTAAATCACCAATTTTTTTAAAAAAAACAGAACCCGGTTTCATAGAAAATCTGCTTTGAATTATAAAAAAAATGTAAAAAAGTATGACATTAATTAATTAGAAAAGCTTTCGCCTGTTTTTGTAAATACGTTATACTAAGGACATTTTGCGAAGAAATAAAAAAATTTTCGATGAATAATGTATTTTTTACAAATTTTTTTCCCATTTTTAAAATTTTTTTCATTAACTTAATACTTCAAAAATCGTTTAAAATTCTTTATTGCTTTCAAGCACGTAATGCAATGATAACGTTAATGAAAAAGTAAATTTACGAATCGAAATTTGAAAAGCACATAACAGTCGTTTGACCCCAGATATTTTTAAAATAATTTTAAAAAAATTTATTGAAAAAACGTTCATAATTTCTCCGTATGGAAATGTATACATGACATAATCCTTAAAAAATTTTAAACAATTATTTAATTAATAAAAAAGTTTAAACTATTATCTAATTAAGAAAGTATGAAATAAAAAATAGATATTATATAATTGCTGAATAAAAATTTTAATATTTAAAAAGTACTAGTTAAAAACGAAAAACCGCGTTCGCTTTGCAAAAATTGTCAATTTTGATCATCCATAGTAATCTGTCATCAACTCGTCACAATCGATTTCTTTGATAAATTCAGACACATCGTTAAGAAATGTTTGGATACAAATTTTTATGCTATAAGTCTATAAGTCCAATCTATATAATTTCTGTCTGAAAGACACCAGAATATGTTACTTACTGTAAATAATAAATTTAATGCTTTAGCTTTCAATTAATATATTGAGACAAAATTAACATATTGAGACAACACTTTGTTTTTTGTTGATTTATGAGCCATTTTTAATCGTGAGATGCTGCTTTTTTACGTGACCTAATGGAGGAATTTAATATTTCTCTCTCTCTCTCTCTCTCTCTCTATATATATATATATATATATATATATATATATATATATATATATATATATATTATATATAAAACTAGGTAATCCGGTATGGGTAGACCCAAGGAGGATGATATCCGGAGAGCTCAATGTAAAATTCAGAGCCTATATGTTTGAATAAAATAGACCACTTTAAGGTTCCATGTAACATGGAACCTTAAAGTGGTCTGTTCCATGTTACATGGAACTTTAAAGTGGTCTGTTTTATTCAAATATATATATATATATATATATATATATATATATATATATATATATATATATATATGTATGTATGTATGTATGTATGTATAAGCAGCAAAAGGTCTAGTTTCTGTAAAGTCTCAAAGGAAATTTGTGTTCGTTCAATTAATATATCTGCATATGCCTTCTCATATATAAAATAGACGCCATTAAAAATTTCCTTATGTCATGTCACGAGAATTCATCTTATCGCCCGCTTTTCTTTAAAGAGCTTAATATCGGGAAACAAACGCCTGCTGATAACGGGTTTCCAAACCACCTTACAGTTTACCATGTTCGACTTTTTCTTTCTAAGGTAACCAATAGCCACACAAAAATACACAGGAAAAACAATAATATTAACATTTTCTAAAAAAAAAAAAATCAAGTGCATATTAACCGTATGCAAGATGAATCTTCACTTAGGAACATCATAAAGAAATACACAACTCCAGTTAATACAAACAAGAAAATTAAATTATTTATTACAAAAATTTAGAATAATCCAGAGAACCAAAATTATTTACGAATTTACATGACGCTTAACCCTTTGAACCCTGACAACCACTCTTCCGGTGGTAGAGAAAAATGGTTTAATGCCCAGACACCGGCTGAATAGTGGTAGAGACAAATGACGTAGTGCCCAGCTACAGGTTGATCGGTGGGTAAACTCTTATAAGTATTTTTATATCTACCAACATTGCAGACCAGTTATTTGCGAATTTTGACTCAGGAGTTCAGGCAGAAGAGTTAAAATTGTTCAGAAACACAGAGCTCAAAGGGTTAAGGGACTATGTTCTTAAGCAATCCAAATTCGTAAATAATTATATTTGATATGCTACAACATGTTTAACAAGAAAACTCACGTTATATCTCTCACCAGGACTCAATTAAGACTCGTTTAAATACACATGGAAACCTACCAAACATTATCCACAACATACTCGTTGATAATACAAATACAATAGCATCATTCACATGTACAAAATGCTAAAAATAATGGAAGCATTATTAATAAAAAAAGAAAAAGCCAAAACTCAATCATATCAACTATGAACATGGTCACAACGTGTTGTCCATGTTTGGAAAATAAAACATTCCTATAACTCTAGTTACATACATAAAACAATGCATAAATTCAGTTAAAAATCAAATAAACATCGTCCTTAATAATGGCTAAAAGTAAAACTGAAAGTGCTTGGAAAACATTTGGTCGATTTTTATATAATTTATGTCCTTAAAAGAAAAACATTATACAAACACTTCAGAAAAATATTTTAAAAATTCAGTCACCACAAATTGTCAGTCATTGCCAACGAAACTTGCATATATATATATATATATATATATATATATATATATATATATATATATATATTTGTGTGTGTGTGTGTGAAATTGGTATGTATATAAATATAAATATATATATATGCAATTTATTATATATATTATTTATATATTATTTATGCGCAGTACTTATTAGAAAGCGCTCAATATCAGTGATAGAGCTAACATATTTAGTTGGAGTTTATCTGACGATCACAAAAGCGTAAAACTCAGGGTCACAAACTTACCTCAATCCAATTACATATATATATATATATATATATATATATATATATATATATATATATATATATATATATATATGAAATGGATTAAGTCCGAAAATTATTTAATATATTTTCTGTTTATACGTTACAGAGAAGCGGTTGGTTAGCAAAGTTACTGTTTATAAACAACAAATTTTCAAAGATCTTTCCCGAACGATTATATCTGTCCACGAAAATGTACCTTAACGTAAACATTGACAACATACACGAAATTTCTCGTACATTCAGGCCGGTGAATTTAATTAATATTGTTTATATAAAAAACGGAGCATTTAGTTAAATAATTCATCTAAAATTAAAATAGCGTATAAACAATATATATATATATATATATATATATATATATATATATATATATATATATATATATATATATATATATTCTCTACTCTGAATAGTAATTCTTGGTTATTGGGATTTATACTTTATTCTACATTCAACATCATCACTTGATAAAACACCAGAGGTGTTGAAACAAAATGGCTATTTTTGTAGTGATTTTTTAACATATTGTTATACGGGAACATACCTATTCTATTGTTAATAGACTCTCCCACATATAATAAGTAGTAGTAGTAGCAGTCGCCGGGAGCTCAGTGAGTTGCTGAGTGAGTCGATGTTGGACATTAAAGTATCAACCACCACAACTAGATTGCTGCGTCATTAACTATTATTTCAAGTTCCTAACGTTTTGTACGTCTAACCGTTTTTAGGACCGACTTAGTGAAACACAAGCCTTCACTGTGAAAACTACTCTACAACACATATTTATGTTATAATTTTTAAATAAATAATTATATATATATATATATATATATATATATATATATATATATATATATATATATGGTAAAGGTCATTAAATCGTAATATGATTCGGATATTAATGTCTCTTTTACTGTCTTACTATCAGGCTTTTCGAACAATATATGGCACACACAATTTCCAATCAAGTCCGTCCAATGATGCAATTTATGAATGATTATAGACAATCGTGAGTCATTATTGGATAGATAGATAGATAGATAGATAGATAGATAGATAGATAGATAGATAGATAGATCGATAGATATAATAAAAATGTCATTCAATCACATTGATTGAATTGTTAGCCAACTTTACAAATCCTAAAGAAAGAAGTTAAAATAAGCAGACAGCATGAAGCTTATTGGCTGAGTGATTCAAAAGGTTGCTAAATGTTAGAGACACAGGTCTTTCTGTTAGCCATTAAAATCTCAGCGCGAAATATTCCAATAATACCTCAGAAATAGATCGATAGAAAGCAACAGCCTGCAAAATAAAGAAAAAAAGATAGAAACTGCGATAGATAGATAGATAGATAGATAGATAGATAGATAGATAGATAGGGACAGCTTGAGAAATAAACAAAAAAAGAAAGAAACTGCAATAGACACGTAGATAGAGAGAGATAATGACTAGAGATAGATAGATAGATAGATAGATAGATAGATAGATAGATAGATAGATAGATAGATAGATAATGACTATACATAGATAGGTAGATAGATAGATAGATAGATAGATAGATAGATAGATAATGACTATACAGGGATAGATAGATAGATAGATAGATAGATAGATAGATAGATAGATAGATAGATAATGACTATACAGGGATAGATAGATAGATATCATACGTGTGAGTGAGTGTACAGAATTAACGCTATTATATTTGATTATATAAGTGTGTCGTTCTTAAAAGTATTTTTTTCTTTTGAGATTTTTATAAAGATCAAAATAAATATGTTCTAGCAACGGAAGTAATAAGAAAATAGCATAGATGAAAATGTGGAATGCGATTTCTCCATTTCTAAGGGTTATAACTGCGACATTGATATCTGTAGTGTTTGATTTTTTTCTTATCAATCGATATCTCAATCGATATCTCATCTTCAATCAAATTAAAAGCCAAAGAACTGATTTTTATGAACCATTCAAAAAATTATATATATATATATATATATATTAAAAAAATTATAAAAAATAATAAATTTATATATAAAAATATGAAATGGCGAAAAATTTACCCATCGCACCCTATATATATATATATATATATATATATATATATATATATATATATATATATATATATATAGGTGCGCACCCTATATATATATATATATATATATATATATAGGTGTGATGGGTAAATTTTCGGGGCTGCAGAATATGTGCATTTGTATGCAGGTCACTAGTGGGACTAATGTGTCACATACGATAAAATGATAAAATCTGAATAAGCTTGACATATATATATATATATAGAGAGAGAGAGAGAGAGAGAGAAAGATTTTCCAAGCGTAGCTTAGATGTGGCACAACGCCGAATATGTGGGGCACCCGGTGATGATCGAACTCACTACTCAGTCGTAACTGTTGTAGGAAGACAAGCTTGCTAACCATTAAACCGCCTAGAGATGATATATAAGAGAAAGAAACATGGTTAGAACTGTGTAGCGGAAAAAACATTTTAAATCAATTAATTTATAATATATATATATATATATATATATTAAATACCGAAATAAAATAAATAAATACCAAAATCAGACGTCCCTATCGAAATATTTCTGGCTCTTAAAAGAAACCAATAAAACACCTACAGTAAAATGGAAATCAATAAGAAAAGATGTCCTTTGTACATACATGAGAAACTATATATTACTATGTTTATGAAAAATAAGAATTTACTTAATCAAAGAAATGAAATAGCTATTCTTTGCCGACATTTTCATAAAATTTCCTCAAATAATATTTAAATATAATTAAAAAAATATGGGAGCTGGTAATATG
>CAHIKZ030004634.1:2722500-2762500 GCA_903632075.3 Acanthosepion pharaonis | reverse complement strand
GCATCTCAGTCCCACCCTTTCACTGTCGAAACGGTTAAGTGTAACCGTCTCTACTACTCAAGCTGCTTCTTCTCTCACACTTCCCGTCTGCAGAACGCACTTCCTCTTGTTTACTTCCCTGACAACTATAATCTTCAAATATTCAAGTGTAATGTCAATCGACATATTCTGATACCTTGATCTTGTTCCTCATCCTTCTCTGTATCCTTCCCTCAAACACACCTCTTTACTCTTGTTCTTAATTCTCTGTAACCCCTTAGGTACTAGTGGTACTCCTGCTTTGCTTGGGGTGAATTGCTTAAAAAAATAAAATAAAATAAAATTCCTTGACAATGGCTAATTGAATAGCCAAAAGCGTTTGGATATATAGAACATTCTAACAGTTTTTACAGATTTTATGTCCAGAAAAGAAAACACTTATACGAAAACAAGAAAATTTGAATAAAAAGTTTAATCGCAGTACCTTGACAGTTGTTTTTAGTGAATGAGTTACTGAACGGAATTAACTGAAACTTAGATATCCCAAAAAAGAACTAAATAAAGGACTCGAAATTCCAATGTCTATCACTTTGAAGAAGGTCGGAGCGTACAACGACTGAAACGTCGTGAATATGGCAATAAAGATGTGACAACTGTTTGAACGATGTAAATAGTAATTAAAACATTAAAGATTGACAAGGTTGTCCATATCACCGGAGCCAACGTTAAACACATGAGCGTGATGTTACCTCCTCAATCATATTTCTTTCCTAATTATTATTTATATTTTTACCGCTAAAACTAAACAGCATCTCTGATAGATATTTTCTTCCGATTTGCTTCGCAATCTAAAGTGAATGGTCCATTATTTATCTGAGGTAGTGGCAAAGTGTAACGGCTGAGCAAGCAGATTTCTAATATGATCCTACTCTTCTGAGTGGTGTATCCTTTCAAGACATAGGCGACCATGGCTTTCCATGACATCCAATCCAATGTGGCTCTTAACTTTTCTCCCTTTGCTAAGGCTCCCCCTTCTCGTTCCGCCAGCCATTCACACAAGCTCGTCGGGTAAATGGCTCGCTGCCTTCCCCTATCACTCTTGCCCTCGTGAGGGTTAAGTTTTCCAAGCTGTCCTTCCTCATTATGTATTCAAGGAATATTAGCTGTTTTTTTTTTCCAGAATTTCAATAGAAGTGTACTTTCTGTTGCTATTTTCTTTAAATTTCGTTGTTGATTACTCGCCCCGCTCGTAATTCTCAGTATCCTTCTGTAGAACCAAATTTCTGTCACCTCTAGTTTTAATCTCATCTTTTTGGAGACTGTTCAGCTTTCACTGTCATATAAAAGGATCGATAAGCGTATAGCACTCCAGCACTCTTTTATATGTTTCTATCGAATTTTTCCCGTTTATTATGACCTTGCTTAGCTTTTGAAATGCTTGTTTCTCGAGACCAATGCTTGTTCGGATTTCGGTGTCACATTTTCGGTCCTCTTTTAAAACACTTGTCATAGAGTTAACTTCTTCACCTGTTCGACTTTGACATCTTCAATGTGTAACTCGTATACTGGGCTTTATTTCTTGCTAATTGCCATATATTCTGTTGGCGGTTAGTCCTTTCTTCCAGCTTTCTTCTACCTCCCTGTCTAGGCGGTCCTGTAGTTTTCTTTTCAAGTCAACTACCAACACAGTGTCATCTGTGTAAGATTACACTCGCTGAAAATAAATCCTGGTAGGATTTCCAGTTCCTTTAAAATAGCATATTTTCGAAATTTGTAAACTTCTAATTCGATTCTCAGCTTTACTCGTGTACTGAGTTCGATTCCTACTAAATACCTTCACAACACCAGCCTTGCACCAAAGTAATCTAGAGTTAGTAGATAACTATAATACATTCACAATTTTATCTTTCGTTCCTGCTTCCTTTATTGATTTGAATCATTTTTTTTTTTTTAGTTCTTGATTATAGACAAAAGGAAATTTTGCCCATTCGGTCAATCTTTTGTAAAGATGCTTTCAAAGGAAAATGGGGAGAATAGTTTTTTTGATTAAATCCAGTCTACAACATCCTCAGGACTATCATCCGGATGAAAGATGAAATAAGGCTGACATTAAAGTAAAAAAAAAAAAGAAACGGAAATTCTACAAAACACCACTTGCAGTACTTCCGCTTTGGGCAATTCTGTAAACACTTACATTTTCCCACTTCCTGAAAGAAAAAGAATTCCATGTTTTGCGCAGATTGTCAGATAACAACTACTGAGCAAGAACATTTGGACAAATACACATCTGATCACTCATTTTATCTGCGTATTTCCCTCGGGGCAATACTCTTTGAGTTCGATCCAGGAGGTGGGTGAGGGGGTCGAGGTGGGAAGTAATTCTTTTGTTCGAGCAAATTGTGGGAATTAATTCGTAATTTTCGTGTTCAATCCGTGAAGTTGTTGTATTCGAAACGAAGTGTAGTTTTCTGGTTCGAACCGTGGAGCAGCTGTTTAGTTCGAACCGTAGAGCAGCTGTTTTTTTCGAGCCGGGTATCAATTGTTTAGTTCGAACCGTAGAGCAGCTGTTTTTTTCGAGCCGGGTATCAACTGTTTAGTTCGAGCCGGGTATCAATTGTTTAGTTCGAACCGTGGAGCAGCTGTTTTGTTCGAACCGGGTATCAACTGTTTAGTTTGAACCGTGGCTCAGCTGTTTTGTTCGAACCGGGTATCAACTGTTTAGTTTCAACCGTGGAGCAGTTGTTTTGTTTGAACCGGGTATGAACTGTTTAGTTCGAACCGTAGAGCAGCTGTTTTGTTCCAGCCGGGTATCAACTGTTTAGTTCGAACCGCAAAGCAGCTGTTTTGTTCCAGCCGGGTATCAACTGTTTAGTTCGAACCGTGGAGCAGCTGTTTTGTTCGAACCGGGTATCAGCTGTTTAGTTTGAACCGTGGAGCAGTTGTTTTGCTCGAGTCGGGTATCAACTGTTTAGTTCGAACCGTGGAGCAGTTGTTTTTTTCGAACCGGGTATCAGCTGTTTAGTTTGAACCGTACAGCAGCTGTTTTGTTCGAACCGGGTATCAGCTGTTTAGTTTGAACCGTGGAACAGTTGTTTTGTTCGAGCCGGGTATCAACTGTTTAGTTCGAACCGTGAAGCAGCGGTTTTGTTCGAGGTGGGGAGAAGCATTTTTTTCGAGCCGTGGAGCAGCAGTTTTGATTGGCTGCGTTGTTCGGTCCGATGATCAGCTGTTCGTTTTATTATATTTATTTATTTTCGAGCAGTGGGTCAGCTGTTTGGTTCGAATCCAGGAACAGCTGTTTTGTTTGATCCATGGATTAGCTGATTTCTTAAAGACGCCTATCAGCTGTTATGTTCGATCCGGGTATCAGCTGTTTTTTTTTCGAGCCGTGGATCAGATGTTTTGTTCGAGCTAGGGAGCAGCTGTTTTTTTTCGAGCCGTGGAGCAGCTGTTTTGTTCGAACCGAGGAACAGTTGTTTTGTTCGAGCCAGGGATCAGATATTTTATTTGAGCCGAGGAGCATCTGTTTTGTTCGACGCGGAGAGCAGCAGTTTTATTTGCTTTTAATTATGAAGACAACGCCTGATTTCCTGGACTGTACAATCATGCCTTCTTGGTTTTTCAGAACGGCCTTCTGTTTTCTTTTTACCCTATCTGTTTGCAAGATCACAACTAGTTCGTTTAACAATGCCGATTGCATTATGAGGACTCCTCGCTGTGTCTCGCTTTCAAATTGTTTAATTCTTTTACTGTGTAATTTACTGTCAGAGCCATGCCGAGGTACCTGCCTTCCCAATTACTTTCTCTTATGTCCTTAGTCTATTTTAAATAGCAGGATCCGTAAAAATTCCAAATAAATAATTTATTTAAAGCTGTGGAACTTTTACGGATTTTTAATTTAATAAGTTAGTTCCACAATCCAAGAAAACTAATTGCATCGTTAAATGTTTGAGGTTAACAATTTTATCGAAATATTGCAATGACAATCATGAGAGGGAATGCACGTAACTATTTAAATGAGTAACAGGGTACAAATAATATGATTCAAAATTAATAAGACCCCCCCATCTCAACGAAACAGGAATTAAACGCTGAGACCCTTATTGCCTCAACTTTCTTTCTTTCTTCTTATGTATGCTTTCTTTTTCAAACTAAAACCAAACAATCTCTCTCGTTTTCTTCCATTTTTAAAATCTAACCGCAATTGTCCATTTTTTTACCTGTGGTAATGTCAGGAGTATAATGCTTTATTTCATAACGATCTAATTTTATTATTTTGTTAATGAAATATTCATTTTTTTTTTCTCAAAATGAAACTCTAACAGTGTAGTAATTGCGTCCGGTTCATACGCCTCCCCGGTCTTTTGTACAGGATTAGAGGTTTATCCTTTGCTTCCTGTTTAGGACGGGGTTTCCTCTTTCTTCGAAAGTCTACTTCCACTCTATACTTCTAACGTCTCCACCTTGAACTTTTTCTTGTCTCAATAGGAGTAGATAGATTTGCCTATCATCCAGTTCACTTCCACCCCTAACCCCTGATTTTTAGAACACAAGTAGAAGTTTTTCCCCTGTCTCCTGTTTAGGATTAGATTCCTGGTTCCTTCTAAAGTCTTTTTTATCCCTTTCACTCACAGTAACCCTTTGCATTTTAGTGGAATTATCGGCTTCCTTGGGATGATTATTTTTGTTAAATAACAAAATAAGCGTTTTTTCTCTTTTTCTTTCTTTCTTTCTCTCTAAAACCAAACAACAATTCTGGTACAACGTTTTTTTCCGTTTTTACTAACAATTCAAACGCTGTGGTCTATTATTTTCCTTGGGCAATAGCGAGGCATATAATATATTATTCTATTTAAATTAATAGATATTTTATTTTATTTTCTTATTTTGTTTATTAAAAATTACTTTTTAAGTCTATTATTGTGTCTGGTTCATATTCTTTTCCGGTCATTTTTACAGGAGCAGAGGTTTATCCCTTGTTTTTCCTTAGGATTGGGTTTTCTGTTCCTTCTAGAGTCTACTCTTTTTCCTTCACCCTCAGTAACGCATTGCATCTTAGTGGCATTATAGACTTGCTTAGGGTGAATTGATTCAAAATAAAAATTAACAAAATAAGCATTTTTCTTTCTTTTCTTTCTTTTCTTTCTTTCTTATTATAATTTATGCTTTCTTTTCATCACTAAAACCAAACAGCATTTTCAAAGCAAAACGGTCCATTACTTACATGAGGTAATGACAGGACATAACGCACGCGCACACTTACCAGCTAAAGTAGGGACATACAGAATTATAATATAGCCTCAAATATTCGCATCTCATTTTCTCACGCAACAGGGTCTTTTCTTTTTTTTTCTTTTTTTTTTTGTCCTTTATGAACCAGTCTTTCCTTTTAACCTTGTTACCCTGTTTTTTTTTATCCTACACTTTTAATAGTCGAGCCGATATAATTTTCTTTCTTGACAGAGGATTTTCCTCACACTTTACATTTCACACAAAGTCTATTGCCTATCTGTGGTGCAGAGCTTTGTGAATAATCCTTCATTTTATGTTAGTTTCAAACTTTGTTTATTATAGTTCAGATAAATTCTTGTGGTTTGTACTTCAATTATCCTGAGCTGATCCTAGTTACTGGGTTGGCAAAAAAAATCCGTTCACTTATTAAGTAGAAAATCTACTTAATAAGCCGCACGAACCTATTTTATCTTCATATCTTCATACTCCCTAAGTCGGTTAACTAACGAGAAAGGATCTCCTTCATGTCGGGATCATCGAGCCAATGCGAACGATCCTTTCTTTTGCTGTATAGTGTATGTGCTACATACTAGACAGGATGTAGCCAGCGTTACATACAGTTTTTGAATTGAGAGTTACTTTCTCCTAGACAAGTTGCAACCCAAGTTTATAGAACCCAGCCTGTCCTGCTATTTACCCATAGCTGATGGGGGAGAAGAAGACGATTCATACCTTTCCCAAGGCCATCAACGATCTTCCTGGTGTCATCAACTCCTAAGTTGACATCTACGCTGACGACACTACTATTTACTCCTGCCCCAATCGTAAATCCGGTATCGTTGACAAAACTAACCTGTCCGTAGGTCTCGAGAAGGACCTCCAGTCTGTGGTTGACCGGAGCAGGACATGGCTTGTAAACTTTAATGCCTCTAAATTGAAACAGTTCCCAATTACCCACCATAGAGAACCCTCGTTGCCTCCCATCATGATGGCTGATGGCCAACTCCATGAGAGCGCCTCTCAGCGCCTGCTTGGTCTCACGCTATCCGCTGACCTGAAGTGGGACAACTACATTGAATCTATAGCTTCATCTACCGCAAGGAAATTTTGTTCTCTCTGTCGCACCAGAAGTTTTTTTTTTATTTTTGCCTGAGTCTTTCAAATATACAAATCTACCATTTGTCCTTGCATTGAATATGGTCTGGTGCTCCCGCTGTTCACCTCGAGATCCTCGACAAAATGCAGAGACGGATATGCAACATGACTGGTCCTGATCTGGTATCCCGCCTGCAGTCGCTATCTCACAGACGTGCTGTGGCTTCCCTCTGTCTTTTCTACAAATACTTTCATGGCAACTGCACCGACGAGCTACTTTCACTGTTTCCCAAACTTCATGAATTTAAGCGTGCTACTAGTTTGGCATCTCGGTCCCACCCTTTCACTGTCGAAACGGCTAAATGTAGCCATCTCTTCTACTCCAACAGCTTCTTATCTCACATCTCCCGTCAGTGGAACTCCCTTCCCAGCACTTGCTTCCCTGATAGCTATAATCTTCAAATATTCAAATGTAATGTCAATCGACATCCTCTGATGCCTTGATCTTGATCCATGTCCTTCTCTTTATCCTTTTTCCAAACACTCCTCTTCACTCTTTGGATCCACTTGCGTGTTAGTGGTACTCTCGCCTTGCTTTAAAAAAAAAGGGTATTAGCACGTAAGTGAATGTAATGGATCCTAGCCGCTATCCATTACTCCACTGTGAATCCTTATTTGCCAACCCAACAGATTTTCTAGGCGATAACGGATTATCTGGCGGGATAACAGATCTGAACGAGGTCAATACGTGCAAATCATCTTTCACAATGTGCTGTAACTTCACCAAGCATAAGTATAGCTCGCTATTATATGTCTACCCACATTTCACTCACACATCTAGGGTCAACCTGTGGCAGGGTTTTCCTGCTCTTCCTAACAGAGCCACGTGCTGGTATTTTCTCCCTGACAAACCAACCATGGTGAGTCACAAACTTGTGTCTAATGGTCAGAACGGTAACGTTCCCACCACTGGGGCACGCGCCCACTAAAACCTGCTTATAACAGCGGAAAAATGCAACAAATGCTGACTGCAGTTTACATGAAAATCTCATATTAGTTTACTAAATTACTTATATTAGTATTTACTAAACATCATGCCACAAGTATATCCTTTGAAATCTCTCTTCATTCCCTGCCATCTACGATGTTAAAAAATTCAAATGTAACGTTAGTTGCTATCTTTTGTCTTCCAGTTTTTTAATTGTCCTTACTCCTCACTAACGTCTTCTCATTTCTTTCATTTTCAATACCTTCTACAAGCGGGACCCACCATGCCGCGTACACAGATGTGAAGCATCTACATTCCCTTCGTATTCAAATAATAAGAAACAAGTTCCTTTCGGACAGCTTCTTCACAAGTTTTCCACAGTCTGCTGGTCAAACTCTCTGCCTCAGAGCGGAGATGAACCCAGACGAGGCTGTGGTAGACAGCTATCCGACCCCGTTGGTCCGGAATCTACGGGCCTATGAGCTCGGATACTCCACAATAAACTTGGCCTTGTGCCGCATCCGACCGCGTTGGGGCGGTAGCTGAATATCTTCTTCCCAAGTACTGTTGCTTTGTGGAACAAACTCTTGGCAGGATGTTTTTCCCAATCACTACAATCTCGACGAAGATGTCAAGTCTAGAGTTATCGTCCTTGCATAGCCAGTTGAACTTCACTCCTTACCTTTTGTTACGCTCATAAAACATCACACAGTAACCTTGTATGGCTCTTGGACCTTATATTGGGTGAATATTAGCACAAAAAATCCCTGCCGTCTCAGTGGCATTATCGCCTTCCTTGTGTCGAAATGATTAAAAAGAAATAGAACTCGAGCCTAACAGCGTAATCAATGAGCCAAGTTTCGGCCGAGGGAACTCTCAAGCCGAGATTAGGCATACTCCTTGCATGAAGTCGAACATACACGCAATCTTCTGCAATATTTGAATTATTAGGTTGTTGCAAAAATAATGACGTAATAATGTCGTTTTATTACGTATTTTTTAACGTCAAAAAACGACATTCTTACGTCATTATTTTTGCACCAACCGAATAGTTTCGAGGAAATTTTACGGCTTTTTCGCCTGACACTTACCTGATTATGGAGCATTCTGAAGAGGAAGGTTTACATTGGCGAAGGGCTATTTGTCTGTAAGTATGAATTTAGGAATACTATTCTGTAATCCGTGCAAATGTTTCAAATGAAGAAAAGCAACTGCTCACAAAATCAACGGACGGAAGTCTTCTAAAACTAGTTTCAAAACGTGGAGCATACATTTCACATTAATCTTGTCTTTACGGCTGTCGTCAGGACAGTGACAGAGTTTTCAGTTTATTTGTCTTTGTAAACCTTATGAAAGTTACCGCAAACGGAACGGATATAATTTTAAAAAAAGAAGATAAGAAGGGGAGACAACTGCGGTGTTTAGTATGAAGGAAGATTTAACCATGTCTCTCACACCACTACTCGCTACCCTCTCTGTTCAAAAGTGTAAATTTTCATTTCATTTTTGGTTTCACCTTTTGGAAGTGATATCTGATGATCCAGGGTAGTTTAAAAGGTCTCTGGTGAAATAAACTATTACAATGGAGCTTTAAAGTGGTCTCTTTTTCTTTATATTTATATATATATTGAAATTACAACGAGAATGATGTGTTTTTACAAGCTCCGGAAAAGATAACTTTTTTTTTTCTTTAAAAGCGTAAACATTAAATTTTGTTACTTTTACTACTATTTTAACGTGAATATGAATATTTCTTCTTCTTCTTCTTCTTCTTCTTATTATTATTATTATTATTATTATTATTATTATTATTATTATTTAATTTATCTGTTTCTCATTTAATGATCCTGATTGATCAATCAACTAGTTTTCTTATCTTTAATATTCATACATTACTTAAAAAGACTAGGATATTAGTTGTAGATATTTCGAAAAGAAAATTATTTCTTAGAAAAACTACGTGATTTTTTTCTAAGAAGTTTTAGATAAATTATAAATTAGTATTTTCGACGAGTTCAGTGAATAAATAATTGAATATACAAATAGACTAACAAATGAATGAACGAATGAATAAAGCTTGTGGGTATATATATATATATATATATATATATATAAAAAAAATAAGTTATAATAATGTTGTATTTATTTAAAATTACTCCGATAAATAATATCACTGATTTCTTTAATAAGTAGTATTTATTTTTCCAATTTGCAGTTTTGTGTTTCAATTTTTCTTATTATCTTAAAAAATAATAAGCCTTATTATGTTTTTTTTTCTAATTTCACAGCAGTGATATATTATCCTTCGTATAAATTCAAAACTTTATTAACCGAATGTTAACTTTTTGTTTTTCCATTAAATATTTCTTGACAATTGATTTCGTTAAAAGGACTGCAGCAACAATAATATTTTTAACCAATTAACAGAAGTATTAGCAACTTTTATATCTTTTGTTGGTGCGTTATTTCGCTGTGGAGGCTTATATTTGTACTAAATCGGTCCTAAAATAGGTTCGACGTGAAAAACGTTAGGAACTTGATATAATAGGTATTACGCAGAGTAATCTTGTTGTGGTCGCTGACTACTTTCGTATTCGACTAATTGTCGACTACTGTCGTCCAACATCGACTAGTATTAAGTCACCCCCCACGAGGGTATCATGTGGCACAAGGCCGGTTTAACGTGGGATCTCTCGGACAAAAATATACCTTTTGAACACGTATATACGGGTTCAGGGTCGGTTTACCTTCCCGAAAGAAACCCCGCCCTTCGGCGTAGCCTCGTTCGGGTTCCTCCCCGCCCGAAGGCAGAGAGTTCAACCGTCCAGCCGGTCGTCCGACATCGACTGATCCTCGTTTCTCTTACTACTCCTACTTATATTAGGTGGGAGAGTCTATTAACTATAGAATTTTTAACCGATTAACGGGAGCAGTAGCAACAAAAAAAAAAAACAATATGTAAATAAATATAAAAACAACCATCACGTTTTGTTTTCAAAATTTATAAATCTATTTTATATAATCTATTATTTTAACATAATAGTCTATATTATATAATTATATATGATATAATTATATATTATATAATATATATATATTGTACTATATATATTGTATAATTATATCATGATATATAATATATAAATATATAATGTATTATTTAAACATAATACTCTCTATTATAGAATTATATATCATATAATATATATATATAGATATTATATATTATATAATTGTATATTATATAATTATATATTATATAATTATATATAAATATATAATGTATTACTTAAACATAATACTCTATATTATATAATTATATTATATATATATATATTGTATTATATATTATATAATTATATATTATATAATAATATATAATGTATAAATATATAATATACATGTATTTTTAAATATGATATTCTATATTATATAATTATATATTATATAATTATATATTACATAATATATATATATTACGATTATATACTATATAATATATATATATATATTATATAATTATATATTATGTAATATGATTTAATATATAACGTAGTATTTAAACATAATACTCTAGTAAAATGCTTTGAATGTCTTTTTACAACTTTTTCCTTTTTGAATTCCAATCGCGTCTCTGTCTCAAGAGATATCAGGGTCTACTAACAGCTTTGCTTGTCAACCCATCTAAGAGAAGAAAAACTCCGAACAACAACCAGCAACTCATGGATTTAATCGTGCCGTGGATATTAATGGCAGCTGTGTTAAGTGGTAGCCAAAGATCTCCTACAGGCATTGGAATCATGTCTCTAAAAGACCCTTTACCCAATATGCCGGGCAACTTTAGGTGGACTTTGGATCCGTGTGTCACTAATGGAAACAATATGAAAAGTCAAATTCAATCCGAAATGTCCAGTATGGCTCTTCCAGTGGATAAACGGGAACGCGTCCCTTAGGAGGAAACCTCCCTGGGGTCGAAAAATCTGCCATCGGAACAAACTCCTACACAAATAATGAAACCCCGCTACAACCGGGATAATCCGAATGACGGCTCTGCGAATTCTACAACTAGATTTCCTACCATTCATTTAGGTACCCCGGGGTGGTGTAATGGTTAGCAAGCTTGTCCCGCTAAAACAATTACGACTATGTAATGAGTTCTATCCTCACTGGGTGCCCTATACGTTTTGGCCTTGTGCCACATCTAAGCTACGCTTGGAAAATCACTATACAACCATTCATTTAAAGAAAAAAATTGGTAAAATGGTCTCATGAGAAATACAAACTCATTATGACTGCATTCTATGAAGCGTTGCACAAATCTCTGGAAAACATCACTCACCAAACATATGACATTTGGCGGGAAAAGTTTGGATAAAGAATTAGTACATTGACGAAAATAAACTAACCAATGTCAAAAGGAACATCATGAGAAATAGCCGATTGGCAGATGCTGAAATTAAAGAAATAAAACGAACTGTAACCAGAATAGGTGAATCAAAAGAAGATGAAATGGAACCAGAAATCGACATAAAAATTACTAACATCACACAGGTAATGAAGAAACTGGTATACGGAAAGAAAGTATGAGGCATGTAAGTTAGACACAAAATATTGAAATGGAGGAATGAGAACAACTTCCAAATTTACTGTCGACAAAGCATAACCTCAAAACTATTAAATGTTGGAATTTTTGGTTACTAGTGAACCAGCCAAAATGAGCTGACTCATTTTATAGTTTACCAATAGAAGGGTTAACCAATCAGAAGGCTCAAAATATTCAATGCGACGTGTATAAAGGCGGCCATGTTTTTTTTCCCGAATACTCACGGCCAGCCTTTGATATCGAAGACTGAAGAATTACGGAGCTGCTGCTGATGGTATTGGCGATATAGGCAGATTCAGTAGAGTCTCTGACTCGAAAGTATTAATCTTTAACGTTGCTTCATTGAACAGATTACGTACTGCGCTGTATTCTATATTCATAGACTATGGTGAACTTGGTCAACATTAAACTATACATTGCAGTACACAAATTAATTCTGGATGAAGTAGACCCACATTTAAGTCTTAACGAATCAATATATACATTAGCAATAGGAGCAACTAAAAGAAATAAACCTCAAAGTAAAAATGGCCGTCTCCCAGATATGAGGATTCAAATTGGAAAATGAAAATAGAGAAAGAAATTGAACAACTTAGAAGTGAATTATCAGTATTCGATGAACTGGCAAGAGGAACAAATGTATAGACTAGAAGAGGCAGAAGAGTCAAAAGAAAATACAAAGGAATGAAAATGAAGACATATCAGCTAAAGAAAAAATAAAGCAAACAAGACAACTAAACGCTCAAAGAATCAGATATTATGAAAAAAAATCGATTCTACAGATAGAACAAGATCATTCAAACCGAGGCGAGGAAATTTTACAGAGAAATAGGCAAACAAAAAATTGAAGCGACAACTCCACTCAGTTCCAAACAATGAAAGAGGTTATACATTTCTGGGGAAAATATGGGCTTGCCCTAAAGAACACAACAAAGAAGTAGATTGGATTACGCAAGAGGATATTGAATGTTCACTGAAAAAGCACAAAACTGGAAATTTCCAAGAATAGATAAAATTCCCAATTTTTGGCTCTTTTATCTAAACACAGCACACAAAAAAACTAGCCAAAGAAGTTCAAGAAATAGCCAATGACCCTACTAAAATTTTGGTATGAGTAACCAAAGGAATTACCTTCCTTCTACCCAGAATTGTGACACAAATTTCCAAAAATACTACAAACTAATTACATGTCTTC
The DNA here is from genome assembly GCA_903632075.3 of Acanthosepion pharaonis. NCBI lineage: Eukaryota > Metazoa > Mollusca > Cephalopoda > Sepiida > Sepiidae > Acanthosepion > Acanthosepion pharaonis. The sequence goes on along the minus strand of CAHIKZ030004634.1, from coordinate 2,749,408 downwards.
TCACTACTTACAAACTGTTGACATTTGTTCTGTCAAAACAGACGTATTCCTTCTTAGAAAAATGGATTACTACATCTTGAACAAGCTCTTACGGATGCTTTGTTTTTGTTTTTTTGTTTTTTGTTTTTTTTTACGGCATATCAACCTCAACGGGTTATTTAATGCCGACACCTTTTTTCCTGGTAATATTTTGTTTTGTCAAAAATCTATTTCTAGTAATATTTTTTTTCCTAAAAAATGTATAGCTGGTAATATTTTATTTTTTTTCAAAAATATATTGCTGGAAATAGTTTTTTTTTCTTCAAAAATTCATTTCTGGTAATGATTTTTTACAGAGTATTTCTGGTATTAAAACCTGTTTTTAAACTTTTATAATGCTTTTTTCTGCCTCAGTTTCGGGGTTAACTATTGATGGTTGTGGAGCGATAACCGATTTGCTCATTTTTATTTCTTATTCTTTTTTTTTTTCTACCGTAGACGTTTTCCCTTTTTATCTTCTTTTTAATTATGTCCGTTCTCTTTGCCATAATTAAAGTTTGTACCTTCAGCCCGATCTTTAAGGAAGTTATTTAATTATAACTTCTAAATTATAACTTTTAATTATAATATAATACTAAAGGAACACAGAAACTTTGAAATTTCGCAAGACTTCATAAAATTGTTGTCATATTGTAAGAGTGACAAATATTACCTTTACGCGATTGATCACGTGATCGCGAATCCCCGACACATCAGTGTCGTAAGGGCGCTACATGTACAATAGGAGTGTTTTGGGGCAAGATAACCTGAAGGAGCCAAACCTTCCCCTCTTTGAATTAAGAGTTACCTTCTCCTAGACCTTCAGAGTTACATTCCCCTTCTCCAAGGCTTTAAAATCCAGTTTGTTCTACTATTTGCCAATAGCTTAAGAAGAGAATTCATACTTTTCCCACGTGAGTGAATATAATGGATCCGACTGGAATTCGAACACTATTCTCCGATTCCTCAATCCGAGCCACTATCCATTATTGCACCGTACCTCTCATTGCCTATACATATTCTGTAAAATGCAGTAAGTTTTATAAAAGATATGAGAAATAAGAAGTCCCTGCTAATATGATACACAATGCAAAGGGATCTTACTTATCAACAAGTTTGCTACTCCTCCATGCTTAGAATATTACTGACATTTATAATCTTATTCTCCTGCTATATATTTAGAAATACTTGATAAAATCCAAAGAATCTGCAATGTTATTGTCCTGACCTGGCATCTCGACTTCAATCATTTTCCCCACTTTGTAATGTAGCTTCCCTGTGCCTTTTCTCCAAATACTTTTTTTTTAAGCATTACGCCCCAAGCAAGGCGTGAAGCCACTAGGATACAGGAGGTTGCGGAAGATTTGGAGCGAGAGCAGATAGGAGTGATAGAAGAAAGGATGAGGAGAAGGATAGTGGGTAGATCAAGGTAACTGGAGATGTCGATTGACATTACATTTGAATAGTTGGAGATTATAGCTCTCAGGGAAACAGTAATTGGGGTAATTGCTCTGGGGGACTCTTCCCTATGGTCCCTAAACTCTATGAATTTAAGCGCATTACTAAACCGGTGGCAAGATCTCACCATTTTACTTTCGAAATAGCTAGATGCAACCGTAAGTTCTATGCCAACAGTATCTTCTCTCGTACTTCTCGCTTGTGGAATTCTCTTCCGGTTTATTGCTTTCCAATCTGGCTTGATCTTCAAAAACTGAAATGTAATGTCAATCGTTATCTTATGTCTTCTTAATCTATGTTCTTTCATTGTTCTCGCTCCTTAATAATGGTTTTTCTTATATTATTTCACACTCAGTAACCCCATGCGTGTTAGCACCTCTGTTGCCTTGCTTGAGGTGAATTGATTTTTAAAAAAATATGCTCAAAAATGTAATTGTCAATATACTTTTATTTTTTCGAATACGAAATTATGAAAAGTCGTACGAACCTGCCATGAACACTATCTATCGAAACCATCTGGCATTGTATATGGTAATTATAATAGTAATATTAGCTGTTTCTTTATGAGGAAATATTTGGCCTTCATTGACTGAGAAGCTAGCACTGCTTTCGGTTGAAATTGATAAAATCTTTCTCTAAAAACAGTTCCAGTAGATCTTATAGCTCTTTCCAGTATTAGAAGGGGTTTCTTGTTAACCTTTTGTTTAAAGTAGTTTGGGATGCCAAAATCTTCATTGTGTCATTATTTTCTCTTCGAGTTACATATGCTATCTATTTTAGTTGTTGTTGCTGCAAAAGACTCCAAAAATATACCACTGACGTCCTTCAGGATTGTGGCATAGTCGATATAAGGGTCGGTTACTCCTGCATGTGTTATTCTCATCTATTGTCTGTGAGTTCAATCAGTGGTTCAGCAGGAACGAACAGTAATTGGATTCACAATAACAAAATAAACATATATATCAAAACAATGAACACCCGATGATCGCCAGTGTGTACTTACCCGAAATGTTGTGTCTATAACATGTATACTAATCAATGTGGGAACAATATGTTAGGAAGATTTTTTTAAAATTAAAATGATACAGAATAAATTTTTAATTGCTAACGTTTTGGATAAAATCTAAGAATCTCCTGATAAAGTAAATTATTATTGAAAGAAAGGATATAAAAAAACATCAATATTTGTAATCGATTTTGAAATATTAATTGATCTTAATCTATGCATCAAAGCGTTGTTTCAGGTTTGAAAATAAAATATCTTTGGCAATGAACATTTTAAAAATAATTTTAGTAAGATATAAGGTCACGGGCGCCAGTTGCAGTTTCACTCTCGGCGGGAACCTAGGATATGTCGACTGCAGAGTGTTAAGACAAACTTACAAAAAAGGATATTTTACCGTGTGGGCGCTAACAGACTCGACTATAAACGAATGATCTTTCCCTAGTGATCCAAGTATAAATAAACGCCAATTAATTACTTATCGGTCTAAGTATGAATAAACGACCAATATTTATCTATAGACCCAAGTATAAACAACCAATATTTGCGTATAAATCCAAATATAAACAATATTTACCTATAAACCCAATTATAAAGTACTAATATTTACACCTGGGCTCAAGTATAAATAGCAAGTATTTACCTATGGACACGTATAAATGAACAATACCCAAGTAGGAACGACCAATATTTGCACCGAAACGCAAATATAAATTACCGATAATTACCTTTAGACTATAATATAAACGATAAATAATTACCTATGGAGTCAAGTATAAACGATCACTATTTACCTCTAGATTTTTTTTTAAGCATTTCACCCCAAGCAAGGTAGGAGTGCCACTAGCACGCAAGGGGTTACAGAAAGTGGGAGCAAGGGTAAAGAGGCGTGATAGAGGAAAGGATGAAGAGAAGGACGGGGAGTAGATCAGTGCGCCTGAAGATGTCGATTGACATTACATTTGAATAGTTGGAGATTATAGCTATCAGGGAAGCAATTAAGAGGAAGGGAGTTCCACAGACGGGAAGTGCGAGAGATGAAGCTTTTGAAGTAGAAGAGACGGCTACATTTTACTGTTTCGACAGTGAAAGTGTGGGACTGAGATGCCAACCTAGTAGCACGTTTACATTCATGCAAATTAGGAACCAGCGAAAGTAGCACGTCGGAGCCGTTACCATGAAAGTATTTGTAGATTTAACGAGGACCAACCAGTATTTACTTATATAGTCAAATATAAACGAACAATTTTTACCTATAGACATAAGTATAAACGAGATGTAGACTTTGCTATAATAAAAACTGATTATGACTAAATAATCCTGCCAGGACTGATATATCGTAAAATTTGCCGTATAAAAGAAGACTACGGATTGAACACACTACAGAAGATAGTCCTTAAGATTAGGTTTCTGGCGCTAGCTGTTTGGAATGGAGTTATTATGTTTAGTAGAGCACCAGGTAAAATGATGCGAACGTGGTAAAGAAACCAATTTCTGTCGTAATGAACTGCGAAACAGCTAGCTAAATATTGTTCCACAGTTAGTCTTGGAGAATCTAAAACTCACAGATCATATTAGAGACAAGAAGAAACAGCGAGTAACATACTTAAAAAGATTTCTTAGGACAACAAAAGAAAGGAAGTTGTGAAGATCCATGATCGCCTGCGTCTTGAGGTACTAAAACATCAAATATCTTTACCATCCAATAATGGCGTCCCAACTTTCCAGGAACCGGTTTTATAAAGCTGATAACATTTAGGAATCTATTCTGCTTATTTTCTTTTCAATCTGAGAATGGACACAAATCACTTTATAACATAAAAAAGAATTAAACTATTTTCATAATTTAATAGAAAACATTTATTTATTAAGATATTTCCAGGTTGAAATTCTGTTCTCATTATATTTCTGTTCAGAAGCATGATTCTTTTTTTACTCTAGTGTCTCCAGCTGTGTTAGGGTTTCTTAGACACATTCGACCTGAATTGCTGCAATCCCAAAGATCAAATGGAAGACCTATCAAATTTATGACTAGATTTGCCACATTTTTATCTTCGAAACGATTTCTTTTTTCAGAATAAATTATATTCATCACAGAAAACCCTCTTTCAGTCTCTGCAAAACTTACATCAATGGTATTAATTATATTTTTAACTATTGTATATCGGCTATATGAGGAGGCACGGATTGAGGAATCGGAAAGCCGATTTCGAATTACAGTCGAATCCATAACATTCACTTACATGCTGATACCCTTGGATAGATATGTAGCGTATTATTCTCCCCCAGCTATGGATAAATTAGCAGGACAAACCGGGTTCTATAGCTTTGGATATCAACTGGTCTACCACAGAAAGAAATGGCAACCTACTGGGTAGAAAAAAATCTGCCTCGTCAGTCATGTATCAAAAGATACATGATCGCCTAAGCTTGTATCACGCATGGCACATAACTGACTAATATATCGGTTATAAATATAAAAGATTATTTTCGGATAGTTCAACAACCGGTTCGCTAAGCTTTTATCATTTTAAGAATCGTTTTGCCCGAACCGGTAGGATGACGCCATTGGAGCCATCCATGTGGAGACATTACTTGCTTGTACCCATAATTTATCTGTCTTCTTATGACATAGGCGACGATGGCTCTTCACATCTTCCTATCGCTTGTAGCTCTTAGCAATGTTTGTCCCTTGCCAAGCCACCTACTCCACGTTTCGCCATCCATTTACAGTAGCTTGTCAAGTAGATAGACAACTGCCTTATCCTGGGCCTTTTGCCTTCGATATGTCATGAACCTACGTCTCCCTGAGCTCTGATCTTCGCTATAGTTTTATTACTTTTCTGGTATTTAACAGAGGGTGATCACTTAGGGAAAAGATTCTTTTTTACAGCTGGTACCATATAATCAAGTAATATCTGTTGTGTATTAGAGGGAAAATAAGCACAACCATTTCTTCTTCCTCTATGTGCTGTGTGGCTTCAGGATATTAACGATTATGGATCTCCACAATTTCCTGTCCTTTGTACCTCTTAATATTTTTTTTTTAAATCTCTCCTAAATCTTGTTCCGTCATCCATTTACTCAAGCTCGCTAGGTAAGTTAGGCGTTTCTTTCCGACGTCCCTCTTGCCTCCAGTCTGTCTTGTGTGTATCAAATTTTCTAAGCCTTTTGTCCTCATTATGCGTCCTAGAAATGTCAACTGTCTCTATCTGATGTTAGGTCTAACTTTTTTTTGTGTCCATTTCTTTAAAATTTCATCGTTACTCACATTTTCGGTCAATGGTATTTTCGATATGCTTCTGTTTCAAGTCCTTCTTCATCTCTAAAGAGATTGTCCAGCATTATGAGTCCGCAAAAACATATGAGTATAAGAAAAAAAAATTTGAATGCTTACCATCCCTTCTTGTCTACGTTTTTCCATGCATTCCCACAAGCAAATTAAGTCGCTTACTCGCTATTACTTTCTGCTACTCCTGCATCCAATATATCCTGCAAATGTTAATTTTTTCCAAGCCCATTTTCCTCGAAATATGTTCGAAATTTTCAACCGTCTCTTTCTGATTTTAAATGTAAGTCAGACATAAATTGTATTAGCTTACATGAAAACACAATCTCAAACAAGTATCAATAAATTTTTCCCTGTCATTCATCACTGTATTGTTTGTACTTGATAGAGGATCCATGTTTGTGTAGAAAATCAATATTTTATGGTTGGTTATCAATTTTACACAATGCAGACAGGGTATAACAATAGCATCATTGTGTCGTGATAGATATCTTTCCCACCAAAATCTATCTTATACGTTTACAGGTCTACGTTTCATCTATACTGTCACATCTGGTCTAGTGTTTCTGCTATATATTGTGTTTGCAACTAAGTTCCCGTCGTTTTTTTTTTTAAGTTTAAATATTTTAAAAGGTTTAATAAAAAAAAACAACTAATTAATCAACAATGTATTCTTCCTTGTTGTTTACAAGTTCTTCCCAACGTTCAACAAGATTTTCAATACCTCGTAGGTAGAAATCACCCTCTTTCGACTCGAAAAATTCATCCACCCAAGCTCTCAATTCTACATCAATATTGAACGAAACTCCGCGCATAGAATTTAAAAGAGATCGAAAGATTTGGAAATCAGTTGGTGCCAAATCGGGAGAGTACGATGAGTGTGGCAGTACTTCCCAGCCATGTGTTCGAATGGCTTCCTTAGTCATATTGGCGATATGAGGGCGGGTGTCGTCGTGCAGCAAAAGAACTCCATGCCGATTAAGGTCTTTTCTCTTGAATAGCCGTGATGAATCGTTCCATCTGTTGAACATAGAGTTCCGCTTTGACCGTTTGGTTCCGTTCAAGCAATTCGTAATGGATAATCCCTTCCCAGTCCCGCCATACGCACAACATCGTTTTACGCGGATGAAGATCTTGTTTCACGCGCGTTGTCACTTCTTTACCGGGGCTAAGCCATTCCTTGTTCTGCTTCATATTGATATACAGGCACCATTTTTCGCCGCCAGTAACGGTTCGGTAAAGAAATCGTTGCTTGTGTCCATGAACTGAGCGGTGACGAGCAAGTAAACCAGCGGAGATTGTGGCTCGTTGAATTTTGTTGTTGTCACTTAAAGCATGCAAAACACATGCGCCACACTTCCAAACGTTTCCCATTGAGTGAAGATGCTTCCCTATAGCAGTGTGGGAGAATTCCGTTTTCTCTGCTAATTCCCTTGTCGTTTGACGAGAATTTTCGTGCAAAAGTTGGTTTAATTGCTCTTCATCGAACTCAACTGGACGGCGAGGACGAGGTGCGTCTTTGAAGTCAAAATTTCCATTTTTGAACTTGGCATATCAATAATGAGCGGCTCTTTCAAATGGCACCCTCTCCATACACAGTACAAATGTCGCGAGCATCTTTTGCAGCCTTGGAACCTTGATTAAACGCAAAAAAGGTTTCCAAAATTCTCATTTTTCGTAGCTTGACATTCTGAAAATAAACAGAAATTAACTTAAATTAATTCGGAAAAAAAAATAGATTACAAAATTATTCCAAAATAGAATTCTCGAAAAACTAGATTCCAAAATTTAAATACACAATAGATTCCAAAATTAAAAATAAAACGGTGGGAACTTATTTGCCAACCCAATACTTAGAGATTCTTAATTAAAATTCAAAGAAGAATCAGCAAAGTTATTAATCTTGAGATGGCATCTCAGCTTCATTCACGTTTCCATCACCGTAATGCAGCTTCCTCGATCCTTTTCTATAAATATTTTCATGCTAATTGTTGTAGAGTAGGACCCAGCGTATGTCCTTCTCTTCTTTACCACCGTGACTATGAACTATAATAGTCCTGCGTATGACAATAAACTACATTCGACAGCAAGACCTCTGATCGGGATGTAGGAAATTTTGAGGAGTATGGGACCACCTCATAAGTACTGTTGTTCCTAGCTCCACACTGACCCGGGTGGTAGCACCTGTTAGGGTCCCAGTTATGGGCAAATAGTGAACCTTCAAACAAAAATTAATTACTATGAAATCATAAAAATATATTTTGATAATAAGAATATCATCAATACATTTTTATATTAAAAATTACTAAAAGTATATATTTATAATAAAATTACCAACAATACAGTTTTAAAACAAAATGACCATCAATACATTTTATATTAGAATGACCAACAATACATTTTATATTAGAATGACCAACAATACATTTTATCTCTAGCGGAATGCATACAATTACGTTTAAAATAAATTTAGTTGAAGAAGAAAGAGGCTTAAGACAAAGATGTGTCTTCTGGTCGGATTTATTCAACTTATACTGCGAAGCAATTCTATGGGAATTAGAATTCCTACCAGGATTCATTGTTGTCGGCCATAGTCTTAAAAATATAAGATATGCAGATGACACATAGATGACAGCAGAAACGGAAAGGAAACGACAAAAAATCCTACAGGAGGATATAGAGAAGAAAGGACTAAGCATAAAGAAGACAGAATGCAAAATCAACCAACCGACCTACTTATAAATATGGCAAGTAGCCACATTAGAGGAGGATTTGAGTAGTATTTGATTTACTCAAATATTTCCGTTCTATGTATAAGTATTTACATATCGCGACAGCTACTAGGGAGATGTGATTAAATATACTTTAATGTTTAAAATAATTATTCAGTATTGTTATTGTTTAGATAATAAGCATTATAACATAGCACAAATAGATATATTGGGGGAAAAGGAATTTTCGACAATATACGCATTTTTACGTATTTATGGTTATTTTTTTAACTTTTATCAGAAACGGCATTCTTGTAGATGTAGTTATAAATAATATTATACATTAATTACTAATTTGTTTTAATTACTAACTACGTGCTCAGTTGTTGATATTAATAGCTTTCTGCTGATGTGTTAAAATGTTGGAATAATGCAATAATGAAAATTTAAATTTCATCTCTCTGATCGATGTCGCCATCTGTTAACAAACTTCTTCTTTGTTTCCTCTACCCAGTCTTCTGTTCCATCGATAATCACTCTGTTTACGGCCTTCCTAATTCCTAGCTAATTTGAACAAAGACGACACTACAACAGTAATTGTTTTAATGAGCTTTCCGCTTTAGTACCCCGACTTCATGAATTTAAGCGCACTACTAGATTGGCACATAGGTTGACACTGCAAAATCTAACCGTAAGTCCTTTGCTAAGGGTTTCTTCTCTCGCACTTCTCGCTTGGGGAAACCTCTTCCGCGTTCTTGTTTTGATCTTTAAAAATTTAAATGCGATATCTTAATTTCTCTTTTTTTATTGTTCTCCCTTAATAATGTTTCATATTCCTTCACAGTAACCCCATGCGTCTTAGTGTCTTTATTGCCTTGCTTAGAAGGAAATTATTTTAATAATAAAAGTTTTAATATGACTACAAAGAATGAATGTCCCAAATGTTGCTGTTGGTGCTAAATCTCATGCCATGAAAGCGTTGAGCATACGAGAGCCATCTTACTCCTCCAGCTGGCGCGGTCTTGGCAGGGCGTCAGCACATCCTCCAGCACCAGACTGATCTGCTAGAAGTCCTGGTAGACGACTAATTCAGCGGCTGCGTGGTCTGCCAAGAAGTCGTCTCCAGTCTGAGGATGAGGCAGGGGGTAAACACTTAGATGACTCTGGTGTGTGGTCATCAGGTCGTCACCGGACATGACCGAGCCAGCGAACAGGGCGCTGAGCGATGCTGCAAAAATGCTCGGCTGGCCGTTTGTCCCGAATAATGAATATAATTCGAGACCCTTCTGTACTTGTCTTAACTTTGTTCTGAAAGGGCCAGAACTGAGAGGGGCTGGTTTGAACAGCGTGAGTGTAGAATCGTGATAGTAATGAATTGTTTTAGTGGAAATTTTCATATAAGTCTCGCGAGAAAAAACGTGAGAAAACAAGACACTTGAAAGTCATGAAATCTGATACTCATCCGAGCCTCCATCTTCTACAATAATTTGTGCACCCGTTGCTTCACCAGCAATGGATAAAAACCTCAGTCGTATAAAGTTTCGAAGCAACAATAATATCTTCTTTCTTTTTATGTGCCCTGTCCTTTCAGGACGTAGGCGATGATGGCTCTCCACCTCCCTCTATCCCTTGCAGCTCTCAATAAGTTCCTTTCCTCTGCCACCCACCTCCAGATCACGTTCTGACATCCACTTGCTATATTCTTTCTTTTTATATACCATGTCCTTTCAGGACGTAGGCGATCATGGCTCGCCACCTCCCTCTATCCCTTGCAGCTCTCAACCAGTTCCTTCCCTCATCTACCTCCCCCAGACCTCGTTCTGTTATCCGCCCGCGCTGCTTTCCATTGTCTCTCTTTCTCTCTATTCGACCCGTGATTATCAGGTTCTCAAGGCTCCCCTTCCTCATTATGTGTCCCAGAAGCTCCAGCTGACTCTTCCTGATGTTAATCATGAACCTCCTCCTTGTCTCCATTCTTTCCAAGACCTCATCATTGCTCACATAGGTAGAAAACAGAAGGGAATATATTTATCATCACCGTCCAACTCATTTCCGTGACAACTCACTACCAGCCTACTCAGTGCATGGACATTTCATCACCTCCGACTCAACACCGGCCAACTCATCTCCGTGAAAACTCAACTCCAGGGCAATTTACCACCAACCTACTCAGTGAGTGGACATCACAACGCTGGCCCGAATTCGGAGTTTTCTGACCTTGGTCTATTTATATTATATAACCTAAGTGCACACCGTGAATTAGACATTAAAGACATCGCGCTATAGGGAGACGATGGCCTCATGGTAATGAGGAGTTCCACGTATTTTAAAATAGATAAAATTAGAAAGATAATATATAGCAAATTAAGAAATATAAATTTAATAACTCGGCCAACATAAAATTGAAAAAAGTAAGCTTACCTTACAGAAAACCTAATACTAACCCCTTCTATGTACACCCTAGGTCAAACCATCCTCCATCCATAATTAGGCACATATCCTCATCAATAGAGAAAATAATCAGCATGAACTCCGCAAATGAAGAAATATTCTATAAATATAGTAATTTTTACAACAAAGTACAAACAGTAGTACAAACCAGAGGAAAAACAGAAAAGAAAAATCATTTGGTACACCCCACCTCCGTTCAACCAAATTGTTAACAATAAGCTATGACAAAAATTCTTAGCTTTAATCGAAAAATGTTTTCCTAACAGCAAACTTAGCAAGATCTTTAATAAAAACACCCTAAAATTAAGATATAGCTGTACTGAAAATCTAGCAAGAATTATAAAAAACATAATAATAAAATTAAAAAAAACACACATGCCAAAATCAAATAAAGATCCTAAATTAACATTAGACAAAAATAATGAAAAATTATGTGATTGTAGAAACCTCTGAATAACAGATGCCGCATTGAATTTGTAGTATAACAATGCACCATCTCATTCATTGAAATCCAAATATTGAAAAGATATATATAGGATCCACAAAGAATGAATTTAAAATAAGGTGGAGACTACACAAAATCTCCTTCAATAATATTAGAAACAGAAATCAGACATCCCTATCTAAATATTTTTGGAATTTAAAAAAAAAACAAATTGAACACAAAAGGTAAAATGGAAAATAATAAATAGAACAAGAACTTGTAAAATCTGGGATGACCCATGCCATTTATGCCTACATTAAAATCTACACATTATTAAGATTCTAAAAAACGAAAATTTATTAAATCAAAGAAATCAGATAATGTTTTTTTGCAGACACCACCAAATATTCGCCTTAAATAATTAGCATTTTATAAATGTGTTGTGGTATGATCCACCTAATTTACATAGTGGAGTACCGACCATATAAATATGGTTGGTACCGGGAAGACGGGGGAGGAAGAAGAGATCCAATCCAGAGACTCTGCCCGACTGCGACTAAGTCAACCCATTCTACAGGAACGGTCTTCCCAAGAATATACCAAAACTCTCTGTAAATATTGTGTACACTTTCTTGTTTCAATACATTTTGTTTAAGTACATTTTGTGTTGTATTATTATTATTCCATGCTTTATTCAAGTTTCAACAAAATGGATAGAGAAAAAAATAATAAAAATAATAATAATTTCAAAATCTATTAACAAGTTTAATTAAAACAATAGGTTTAAAAACACAACCCAATCTTAATGACCCTTTAAGAAATCATCAACAAAAAAAAACATATAAATACCGGAACTACAACATCAATCAGTTAAAGTTTAGCATACAATAATAAAAAAAACAACAAAACTACAACATCAATCAGTTAAAGTTTAGTATACAATAATAAAAAAAACAACAAAACTACAACATCAATCATAAAGTTTAGTATACAATAATAAAAAAACAACAAAACTACAACATCAATCAGTTAGAGTTTTAGCAGGGAGTCGGATAAGATTACCCATTGTAGCCAGACAAAAAAAAACAACCCATTACACGTCTCCAAAAACTTGGTATATAACAAGCACCTCTACTTCAATCAAAGCAGTGAGCCCTTGATAATGAAAAACAAACCCTAGAACACACACCCATTTCAAAATTATAAATGAGTAAAACATTCCGTAGCATAGTTATTCCAAACATCGCCTGAGGATAAGACTTCCACCCGGTAGTTAAGGTTTAATATTGAAATTAAACCTGAATAGAGCTGACCAGTTTCGAAACTGTGTCGCGATGGAATCATATTTTTAAAATGAAAAAAATAATTATAATCTAGGCTCTACTTCTGTATCGAGCACTGTTTTTAAAAATAAAAACAAAACTACTAAAAAAACTTCGGCGCATCAATCTAACAGTTCTTTCCTATTATATCAATACACACACGCACACACACAATGTGAAATAATTTTCATGAAGGTCCTTAATACGAAATAAGTTAATATGAGTATGTGAAAATTTGATAATTACAATCCCCCGGTAGAATTATACTGAAGAGTCTTAATTTACGTTACGCTATTTATAAGAAAAAATCAGATCAGAGAAAGTTAAAAGTTAAATTAATTAAACTCAGAAGTTTTATTGATTAATAAATATATTTCTCAATTTTTAACATAGATATTTAGAAGGTAAAAGATTGTTAATCATTTTCTGGCTGTGATCCTTCAAGTGACCAAAAATTGTATCTCAGTTTTCAAACCCTGAATGGCATTCGAGACAACGTCTCTGATTGGTTAATAAATGCCCATGTGGGAATTTGAATTTGAAGTTTGAGTGAGCGTATTTTTGCAAAAAGATTGAGTTGATTTTTGTGTGATCTTACTTTTGCACAAATTTTAGTGATGCTACTTAAATTTACTTAATGTTTTTCTATAATTTTTAACTGAGTTCTTCATATATTTTATGTCTCCATCGTTTATAGATACGAAGTTATAATTTTCATGCCTAAAATAATGTGTTGCCCGTAAATTCACGTCCAAGATTTCAACAACGCAACTGTATATAGCAGTATAACCTGAAATACGAACCCCATCGGTTTTCAGGGCCTATAATCGTTACGTCCCATCCAAGCTATCTTAATAAGATGGAGGAATATTTGTATCAAATTTCTGACCAATTCTTTCCTCTGCTGATTTCATTTAAAAATAACTCATTTTTTTCTCCGTTATTTTTCTTTAATCTGTCTTTTTTTATTTCGATTATTTGAAATTCTGAGTTTTTTTAAATCTATAAAGCCGATCTTCTTTCACGCTAAGAAATACTTTAGCCTATTTCTGTTCTCAAAATCAGCATCTTTTTTCATTCTTTAGAACACATTTCCTTCTTTTGTTTGATCAGTTTTGTGTTATGTGCAAAAAGCCTGATAAATAGAAGAAGTAAATCAGAATGAATAAATTGCATATAAAGTTCTTAGTGCTTTTGTTCCAAGAAATAAAATGAGTAAATGATAAAGTCGAGCTGTTCTTGTCAATGTTTTAATCGAAGACTAAATTTTCCAGTTGCACACAAATAATATTTTCTTCGGTGCATGACGAGAAGGACTGCTATGAAATTTTAACTTCAGACAATTTTAACATTATCAAAATGTAAATTTTAATTTTTAATATAATCAAATTCTAATTTATATTTATATATATATATATATATATATATATATATATATATATATATATATATAATTTGAATCGACCTGATTTATCCTGCATAAAAACAGCAATGTAATATACAACCCAATATTAAAATCTGAAAAGTATAAATTCTTGTCTTGGTGAAAAATAATGATTAATATTAGGTTTTTGCAAAAACGTAAAAACGACATAATAATGTCGTTTTTTGACGTATTTTTTAATGTGTCAATTGCTGATATGCTTTGACGAATGTGCTGTCCGGTACTTTCTCCATTTGCGGAGGAAGTTTCGTTCTGAGTTGAACATTGAATAGGGATGCTGAAGGATAACATCAATCATCTAATATATATATATATATAAACCTTTATTGTTATTTGTGTGTGTGTGTGTGTGTGTGTGTGTGTGTGTGTGTCAATTGCTGATCTGGGCGGACAGGTCTCTCTCTTGAATAGGGATGCTCTCTCTCTAATATATATATATATATATATATATATATATATATAGATAGATAGATAGATAGATAGATAGATAATAGATAGATAGATAGATAGATAGATAGATTATAGCACAATTAGTTTTCAACCTTCATCTCTGGATTATATCTTGCATGAAATGCGATCAGGGTAGGAAAACAAAATGCGTAATTATTATTAGCATATATATATATATATATATATATATATATATATATATATATATATATATATATATTCCTCAACTGCGTCGTTAAATATTTGATCTTAAGAAATTTATCAAACAAATTACAATTTCAATTGTAAGTATGCATGCTGGTCAATATTTACGTAAATAAGAGGTTAAAATGAAAAATTCCAAATTAGTCAGGTTTTCCCGTACACCGACGCAGACGTCAATTGCATGGGAGCATTATAGCCTCCGTTTTTTTTTTTTTTTTTTTTTGTTATTATTTATGCTTTCTTTTTCTTTCCAAAACCAAACAGCCTCTCTGAGATATCATTTTTCTTCCACCTTCCTTTGCAATCAAAACGAAATGGTTTTTACTTACCTAGGTCACTCGCATGGCATGAAATAAGTAAGTACTCACCATAAGACTTCAAACGTGGGTGAATGAGCGTACCCCACTTTGATATTAGCCGGAATTAAACAAAAATATACGAATTGGATGACAAGGGACAAAAAAGCGTAACATGTCTGTTAATATACTAAATAACGGAAAAAAAAGGGAAACTATAATATGATTTACAGCCCTCACTTGTTTACTAATGACCATGAAATAACCATCTGCGCTCAGGAGAAATATATATTTTAATAATGTGCCTTCATAATTCTCCATATATTCCTTTTCTTTATTATATGTTAACTGACATAATTGGGAAAGATTTTGGAGTGGTTTCTCGTTGTCTTCTCCAAAGTTTGAAATTCTCCTAGACTACCACCCAAGGCTAGAGAGCTAAGTCTCCTCTGCTACTTAATAATAGTTGAAGATGAAGAGAAATATTTGAGATGACACACATATGAGTAAAAAAAAAATGATAATTATATCCAACTGACACCCAAGTGTATGACGGGTTTCTCAAATCGAGCATTTGACCCATTAAGTTTTCATTTCAAATATACTGAATTCTATTTTATTAGAAAAAACAGATTGACATTATTAATTCCTGGAGGATATTTAAATTAAATATCAGGAGAGATTTGACAAATATTTTAAGCGTTTACCTTTCTTTAAACCCCAGATAATTTATCATATTTTTCTCATAACAATAAATTTTATCGGATATATATGACAGCAATTATTTATTTATTCAATCGAGCTATCTCGGACGTTCATGAGGCTATCACGCCAACCTACATCAAGGTAAGAAGGTCATTAAGGTAGAGTTCTGTGACATAGCATAGCTGACCAATGTAGGCAGTTGCTCGTCTTGCTCCATGGCTAGTTGTCCAGAACACTAGATCATTTAATCTATAGGAGGTAGATTGATCTCATTCTGCTGAGGGATATTTTATCTAGTTAGTATTTAATTCTGCTTAGTTACTGCTAGCCATTTTTTCCCCTGGTTCCAAGTACGCACTGCCAGACCCAGGGATTGAACTCACAATATGAAACAATTCTTCTTTAATCGAGTTAGCTCGGACATTTATGACTCTATCACGCCAACCACCACAGTCCTGCATCAAGGTCGGAAGGTCATTAGGCTGGCATTCTGTGTCGTAATATAGCTGATTAATGTAGGTGTGTGCTGAGGGACTAGTCCGTCTTGTGCTATGGGTGTCCAGAGAAGTAGATCACTCGCAGGTTCTTCTTTTGCTCGGCAGCAAATCGGATTCTGCATTCGCGTAAGATTGTAAAAATATCAGAGATGGATCCATAGAGCAGTGATTTAGTTGGATGTTGTCTCCAAGAGATGTTGTGCACAGCGCTCAGCATTCCCATGTAGGTTCCATCTAGCTTATACTGCAGGGTTTCAGTTAATATCCAGCTAGTGACACCATACATTATCACCACCTTAACAGTGGATCGAAAAAATCTCCCTTTAAGTTTGTCTGGTAGATCAGATTTCCATATTATTTTATTCAAGGCAGACCAGGCTTAATCTATGCGAATTTTCAGTAGAATTTATTTCACATCCTTCGTATGTAAAATATTCAATATTGTTGATTCACCTGAGACAGTTTGAATTGAGCCGTCCTGTTTTAGAGGTATTAACATAAAGTCCAGCATTGTTGGCAGCATTTTCTAGATGATGTAGGAGAACTGTGGCATTGGGAATAGTGAATGCAGTGATAGCGAGGTAATCTGCATAGTCAATATCTGTCAACGTTTTTGCAGGATATCGACTTGAGAGTCTTCGTGATAAACTAAAACTTTTTTTCTGCAATAAAAACAGGCAAAACGCTGAACGTTCCTTTTTTGTGAGAACTTAATAAAGTTAACAAACGTCATGCATATCCAGATACATGACGCTAACATGCGATATGCTATGACGTCAGTTTTATTTACAATAATTAGTTCTCTCACATCGTGACTTCTATTCATTGTAATTATATTATCAAATAGTTGATTTTTATTTTATTTTTGTTCCACTGAATTTTTTATTAATTCTTTTATTTCTTTTTTTTTTTCTTTCAGGTTGAAATTTCAGGAGACACCGCCATCAAGAGTACACAGATCACCCGGGAAGCACCCATGAATTATTCTGTGAAAATGAAATGTCATGCTATAAATCATAAAAGCAAAACATGGAAGTGGAAATATGATGAGTAAATTTGCTTTCCATGAAAAAAAAAAAACTTTATGAGAGGAAATATAATCTGAAACAAAATTAGTTTTATATCTCAACGGATTTAACGTCGGCTTTAAAAAAATAGGAATTAATAAAACAATGATATATAAAAAGATAAAATCGCATGTTTATCGACTGGGCGGAAGTAAGGTTATCCGAATAATTAACAATGACTTGAAAATGAAATTAAAAAAATCTATGTTGAAATACTAAAGAAAGAAAAATCACTCGTACGCTTATTAAATATGATTGAGGTTTATATTTGGGTGAAGTGATACTCATATGATTTTTAAAAAAGTTGTGAAATGTTATTGAGCGATTGAGACTACATTCTAATGCGAAATAACCAACTTTTATATTTGAATAACTGACAATATTAACATCGTGAAACAGAGTTCGAACAAAGGAAAAATGTGAAAAATACAATGTCTACGTCACTTCATAAAGTAAGCGAATTAAGAATATATCTATCAAAGATTAACAATTATAGATACGAGGAAGTTGGTTGGAAAATAAGAAAGTATACTTTAACTCCCCAAAATATATAATCTTTCACACACTCTCTCTTTCTTTTAATTTTTCTCTCTCTCTCCCTCACTCTCTCCTCTCTCTTCCTCTCCCTCTCTCTCCCTCTTTCTCTCTCTCTTTCTGTATATATATATATATATATATATTTATATATATATATATATATACTTTGAATAATAGGTTTGAATAATATATATATAATTTGTACAATAAATTTGAATTATATATATATATATATATATATATATATATTGAATAACATATGTATTATTACAAAATCCCTCGCCCTTTATCAATTGAAGTAAAGAAATATTACTGAGTAGTTAAAGAAAGTTCATATATATATATATATATATATATATATATATATATATATATATATTCTTATATATTATATATATCCATTTTCTATATATACTTGCATATATTCATATCCATATATGTATATGCATTTATGTATGTTTATATATGTATATAAACTAACTGGATTTTAAAATAAATGAGCCCTGATATAAGAATAATTAGAAAATCATTTTTCTATTTGATATGTAAACAGTTTGAGAAAAAAAAACCCACGCAAATTATCCTTGTACCGAAAATGTTTTCCTGATCAACTTCCCTAAAAAAAAAAAACGAACATGGAACCCTTAAATATGACAATGTTTCCATTGTTGAAGAATATCTCCGGTGTACAGAACCATGACAACTACAGTTGGTTACTGACCCCGTCTCTGAATGCGTTAGACAGTATGTCGGCAACAGCTGTGAATCCAGGGGCGAGTTCGGAGCCAGCTTCCAATGAAGAGGCGCTTCATATGACTCGATTCATCGTACAAAAAATCTGTGTACCCATCGTCGTCTTTTTGGGTGTGGTCAGTAATACCCTTAACATCGTCGTTCTGACCCACAGATCAATGAACACATCGACTAACGTTTACTTGACGGTACTGGCGCTATTCGACACACTGTACCTCATCTTTAGCATGACTCTGAGCCTCAAGCACTTCCCTTCCGTGAACGAAATGTCGAGCTACAAATACTGGACGCTCTATGCCCGCGTTTTAACCGACATGTGCAGTAATGTTGGCGTCTGGCAAACGATCACGTTTACTGTTGAACGATATATTGGGGTTTGTCATCCGATTAGAGGACATGTTATCTGCACGCCACAGAGAGCAAGAATTATTACGGTCATTGTGTCGACTATAGCCGTGGCGGTTACAATACCCGAATTTTTTGAAAGAATCGTCATAGAGGAGACGAATTCTAACAATCAGACGGTGGTTCGAATCGTCTATTCTGAAGTAGGGAGCTCCCCTTCCTATCAGACGGGCTACCATTGGTTTCTTACTATTTCGTTTACATTTATACCGCTCGGCTCACTTGTGTTTTTCAACGGGTTGCTTATCCGAGCGGTTGTCAAGGCTAATAAGATTCGCCGTTTAATGTCGAAAGCACCGCTTCGCAAAACAGCCGACAAATCAGGCAACGAGCAGCAAAAGATAACGTTAATGCTAATTAGCGTTGCCATTGTCTTCCTTCTGTGCCAGTTTCCGGGCGCGATCCTTCTTCTGTGTCATTCTTACATCCCCGAGAGCAGAGTCACTCCGACGCTGAAAAACGATTTCCGAATCGCCGGCAATTTCACGAACCTTCTCAACCAGATCAACTGCTCAGTCAATTTCTTTCTTTATTCCTTAATCAGCACCAAATTCAGGCGAACTTTCATGCAGGTATTCTGCTGCGGGCGCTGGACTGTCGTCCGTCAATCGAACCTTAGCCGCACGGAGACGTGCAACCTGTATCGCTCTAATCGTCGGTCGTCTAGCGGAGTCACGTGGTGTCCGACACGATCTAACGCCGTCTCACAGACCGGCCGGAACGCCGTGCGCGCATTCCCTTACAATGACGTGGAAAACGGAAGTCCGACGAGACTTCCCGTCTATGTTGATCTCGAAGAATACGCGCCGTTTCCTGTTTCAGATAAAAAATATCCAGACAGGAAAGATTGTAAATTATGAATGAACATGCTTGTTTTAACTATATATATATATATATATATATATATATATATATATATATATATATATATATATATGATTAAATAAGGAACAAGTTGTAAAAACTTTATAAATTTAATATGTTTCGCTATTTATTTAACCACATTATTCCACTTTTCAACCCACAAAAATTCTGATGATGTTAAATAAATATCGAAACCTGTTAAATTTATAAACGGCTTCGTTTTGTTCCTTAATTATTTTGTCGTATTTAATTCATATCTTCAACTAAAGAAATACTGATGTTTCACTTGAACGAACTACTTACACGAAGGAGAATGTTTCTGGTGATTTTCTCAGCGTAGCTTAGAGCTGTCACAAGGCCGAAAGTACGGTGGGCTCCCAGTAATGATGGAACTCACTATTCAGTCTTAGTTGATTTAGCGAGACAAGCTTGCTGACCATTACACCACGTCGAAGTGCCATTGAGAATGAATTTTTATGAGCGAGAAGAGTTGTGAAGCTATTCAAAAAGATAGCCATATCAAAAAAAAAAAAAAATAGAAACCAGTTTCTTTTATTTGAAATATACAAACTACAAACTTTAATCTAAGATTATCCCCAAAAAAATCACAGAAAATATTTTAACAAAAAAAAGAATAAACAGCTCAAGGGAGATAATCTTAAATTAAATCCCTTTCTCCATAAATACGAGAAACGATCCAAAATGAATATATATTACGGCAGTCTGTCTATATTTCTGAGATGAGGTATTGTAATTATTTACATTTTTTTACAGTGTTCGGACTGTTGTCCTCATCGTTATTGCCATATTCAAGACGTTTCGGTCGTTGTACTTGTCGGCCTTCTCCAGATGATTGGTATTTCGAACTGAACCATTTATTTTATCAACCCAGGTAGATTGTTCTTTTTCCATGTATCATGCCTCTTCCGAATGTCTCAGTTATCTCCCTTTAAATGAAATCGGATGGAAAAACCTTTGTCAGACACCGCCCAACTGAAGAATTCCATCCTAATATAGGAACCAGTAATACGAAGTGCTAGAGAAAAGCAATAATAACAAAAAATATGAGCTCCAAAAAAAATGTTTACTGAGAATTTAAGTTTATAAGTTCCAAAATTTCATACACTGACACCCTTAAAGACGTATAGCCCAGTCGATAAAAAGCGTTAGTTGGATCCAGTGACTAAACCTCGAAAGTTGTGATTACCTTGCTATTGCAGTGTTGAACAAAAAAAGTGGAGAGTTGAGTAAAAGGGAGATAACTGAGACATCTGGACTTGAATCTAGAGCAATCTATCCCGATGGAATAAATAAAGGGTTCAATTCGAAATGTCGTGAATATGGCAATAAAGATCAGGACAACAATTCGAACAATGTAAATGATATTAGGGCAGGTTGATTTTTACTCTTTTTGTAAAATCAATATTGCACTCGATGTGAAAGCTGGGGTTTGATCTGATAAATACTGACACTAAAGCATCAGATCTATAGCTTTTACCTATTATTGAGTATTTAATTTTAAAGATTGTCTAAAAAAAATGTATAGAAATACCTAATTTTCGCCGGTTTTTGCTTACAAACTGACTTAAAAATTTAACTATTTCAAGA
The DNA here is from genome assembly GCA_903632075.3 of Acanthosepion pharaonis. Classification (NCBI taxonomy): domain Eukaryota; kingdom Metazoa; phylum Mollusca; class Cephalopoda; order Sepiida; family Sepiidae; genus Acanthosepion; species Acanthosepion pharaonis. Next base: position 2,727,902 of record CAHIKZ030004634.1, on the reverse strand, counting down.
ATAAATCCAAATAATGTTGATATTTTTATATCAGATACGTTAAATGGAAAATATATTCAAACCAGAATTTTAATTATGAATCGTCACAAGCAAAATATGCATTTTTTTTACTGTATTCGTTAAGTAAAAACTGTGTAAAAAATTATATATTACAAAAAAAAATGCTACTCAATGAATAAGATTCGTCAGATCTTTTGTTAGATCAAGATTAATAAAAACAAAAAATAAATAAAAGCGTATCTAACACCATAGTACTGCTGGGTTAAATTATAAGACAAAATGTTTTAATTTTGCATTGATTATTGAAAATCACACTAAAACGACAACACTGTAGAACATATTACATCATAATATAGCTAAATTGTTCAGTATAATTTCCCTTTGAAGTAAATGAAGGTCTTATTTGACACAATGATTTAGTAATAATGTGCTTTTGCCATGCATCTTGTCCATATAAAATTTGTAAAGCTTCAGTAAACCATAGATTTTATGAGGCTATGATTAAAAGGCTTTCACAGATCACCAGAATTAAACTCCAACGCTACGATTTTGAACCTAAACTTAAACTTTAAACTCATTTCCTCAAAAAAAAAAACAGTGACGATTTGGAAAAATATATATTTTGTGTCATTACTTAATATATAAAAGTTCAACTTACAAATTGAGTGCAATACTATGCTTCTAAAATCGACCTGCCTTAATGTATATACGCCTATAGGGATTATTTCTGTCGTGCTGTCCAATGGAATTCATTATAAAGATCTCTTTGCAGGACTTCGTTCATGAATTTGTATGAACTTAATATTGTTTTCACCCAACAACCAAATAAACTTACAGTTTTCTTCCTTATCTTATATCTCTAAGGCATGCTATCATTGCAGTATGTAGATTGATTTATATATTTTGATTGTATGTATTTATTGAATAATAATTTGGTATTTGAAAAATTCATTTAATTTTCGACGCCGTTTCACTCAGGGTGTTATTTACATTTCTTTTGTTCGTTTTGAAAGAAACGAAAAAAAAAAACAACTGTCGTTGAATAAAACAGCCATTTTTGCATATTACATGGGATCTAACAGTTAAATGAAAAGTTTGCGCAAGAAATCTGAGAAAAAAATGTTTGCTGTATAAAAAGATGTAATGCTTACTCAAACTAGCCTCCATTAAGTAGCGCCTTTTCATTGTTTCAACCTGGTCTTTTGTTTGTTTAATGTTGTTTTGAAGCGTGTAAAATTATTTTTGGCACCAATGCTTTCAACATTCTTGTATTAATTGTGAATTTTCTTGTTAATAGAAAAGAAATATTCTAAAAGAATTACGCTCAATATATATATATATATATATATATATATATATATATATATATATATAAACGTGTACGCTTACAAGCCGTCCTATCGGGCAGCATTTAAGCTGATTCCTGAGGAGGGCCGTGATTGATAGGGAGGAGTAGATGCGACAGACAACAATAAACTATAGAAGAACTCCAAATTGATCGCTGCATTTAAGTATTGCATTAATTAATATTTAAGATTAACTTTTAAAAGTTCAACGAGAATTCTTCTGTCGCCAATTAATTTAAAGACAATTTGATGTACGTAGGTCCTTACTTTCCGTACAAACAATTATTTCTATTTCATGGGTGACTTTCGCTGGATTTTAATTTTGATTATTCCCATTTTTTTTTCTAAGTTATTAAAATTGTTATCGTACAAAAAGATTCGTCGCAAAAAATTCACGTAAAAAAAAATGGCCGACAACAATCGCAGTAATGAAAAATTGGGAATCCAAAATTTCAAGATTGCAAGTTCGGATCCGACCCGGAATAATTTTAATTCGCTCACGGACTCGGCCTGATTCCAAAATGGTATGATATGTTGGGCTATAGCCTCTAGGAGTAAAGTGGAAAACGTGTGACACACTGATACTGACATTCATTCACATGTCTTATATACACTGCGTGCCAAACTATTATTGAGATAACTTTTTTTCTAATATTTCAAAAACCGTCCAATCAATTCACATAAAAGTTTTACACAATGTTGGCAACACTGACCTGCGCAATCACTGAAATTCTCCTATTGATTTGCGCAATGTAAACAAACTGGCGCCATATTTGTTATCAGCACGGTGATTTGAGCGTGCCAAATTATTAGAAAGGTTTAGTAAAATTCCCAGAATTGAGCAAACAAAACGTTTATTAATGTTGCACATGAATGTTTACGATCAAAAGAAGCTAATAAATAAGATAATCAAACAAATAATAACAGATACAAACAAAGGCAAAGTTTTAAACAAATTAATAGAGAATGTGCTTTCGCTGTTTTGAAATTACTTGAAGAAGTCGACGATCCATAGAATTTGTTAATTGTACGATGTCATCTGCTGTAATGCCGCGAGATATGTCAAGAATTGCTTTCCACAACTCAGCGTTGCTTCTGAATTGTCGCCCGTTGGCGTACAGGCTTCGCTTCATGATGCTCCAAAGGTTTTTGATTGGGGTCAAATCCGGAGAATTGGCTGGCCACTTCATATTTCGAGGTCCATCGAAGCCTAACTATTTCAAATATTCAGTAGTCATGTGAGCAGCATGTGAGGGAGCATTATCTTGCATAAAAACGATGGCCCTTCTCAAGGCAACTCTTCGGCTTTTCATTCACGGTTCAAGATGCTCCTTCATAAACGCTATGTATGCATCAGCAGTCATTTTGACACCATCTGGAAGTCTCCATGGGCCCACTAATGTTTTTCGAATAATACCACAGGAGATCATTATGCCTCCACTGCCTTGTTGGTGTCTCAAACACTGATGGCGATTCTGTCCATTCATTACCCAGCCTTTGCACCATCTATCTGGCCCATCAAGTGTTGCTCGAGTTTCGTCGGTGAACAAAACATTAGAGAAGTCAATTTTCATATTGTCCTCGGTCCATTTCAAGCGATTTTGAAAGTGATTTCTCGTCAACGGAGGCTTCGATACAAGTTTGACTGTTGTTGCTATTTCCCTCAGATACCGACACCGAGTATTTTTAGACACAGTAGGATCCCCATGCGACTGAAAAGCTCTTGGTTGGTAAGCCCAGGGTTATTCGTGGCCTCTCGTTTAAGTCATGACATGAGACGACGTGAAATAACCCTCGGCTTACCTTTATCTGCCCTTTTGCGTACTTGTGAAGGGTCGGCGGTGAACTTTTTTACTGTTTGATGACACCTCCCTATCATTTTAGAAATTTCTAGGGTAGATTTACCTTTTGAGAGTTCTGAGTTGATAGTTTTCTTTCCAGCATCACTTAAACTGCTTTTATGGCCCATCTTTTCACTAAATTCTTACACTTTTCTAATAATTTGGCACACTCAAATCACAGTACTGATAACAAATATGGTGCCAGTTTGTTTACATTGCGCAGATCAATAGGAAAATTACAGACATTGCGCAAGTCAGCGTTGCCAATATTGTGTGAAATTTTTGTGTGAATTAATTGGACAGTTTTGAAATATTAGAAAAAAGTTATCTCGATAATAATTTGGCATGCAGTGTATATATATATATATATATATATATATATATATATATATATATATATAGATATATTATATAATTAATGAGTCCGTCTTGGTCCATTATAGAAAATTATGTACATGTGATTTATCATGTATGTATATGTATATACATATATCTATAAATATCATAAAAAACATATATATCCATATGAATACTCCTAAAATATCATATATATATATATATATATATATATATATATATATATATATATATATATATATATATATATATATATGGGGGGTATATGATGTTTTTTTATTCATTCATATATATATGTGTGTGTGTGTGTGTGTGTGTGTGTGTGTGTGTGTGTGTGTGTGTGTGTATAAGATATTTATAGATATATGTTTATACATATATATAAATGATAAATCACATATATACATAATTTCTATAGTGGACCAATTACCCTAAGAACGACTCACATAGATAGATAGATAGATAGATAGATAGATAGATAGATAGATATATGTGTGTATGCCAAACAGTTTGGATATATAATTTTTAAGTTCATTTTTCGACCAATCAGTGTCTTCAGACAAAGAACTTTATGTCAATAAATTGAACATTAGCGACAGAAACGAAATTCACGAGACAAGCATATGGACGCTTGATTCTACTTCAAAGGAAACGTCAAAGAAATTTAATTTTAACTTCAAGTAAGTTGAATTTCTATTGAATATTTTAAATTCCTTAATTTTCATGATCTACATATGACCGCTTTTTTCAGTTATGAACTGCAATATGGTAGTCTTTGTTCATCCTAGGGGATTCTTAGATCATAACATCTTTAATACACACACACACACACACAGATAGATAGATAGATAGATAGATAGATAGATAGATAGATAGATAGATAGATAGATTGTAATCATTTTCGTTTTTAAAAATATGATTCCCACACGACGGAGAAAATTTCCGTGTTTCAAAACATGAAATTAAATTTATAAATTTAATTATAAGAATTAAACTTAAAATTCATAGTCTCGTTCCATTGTCAAGCGATACTAGGAATAACTTTCTAAGAAATTTACACAATTTTTAAGTGCAGACAGTGTTAATATTATGAGTTGTTAAAGTTAAGGAAAATTCTCTATATACTGTTTGTTGATATATAAAATTATACAAAATTATATATCGTTATATATATATATATATATATATATATATATATATATATATAGAGAGAGAGAGAGAGAGAGAGAGAGAAATATGACAAACTCGACGTGGTTTTTTGTGACGCATTTCATCCGTTAGGATTTCATCGGGCTGAGCTTTGTTGATTCAGGAAGTTTCACAATTTTTGAAAGAATATTTTTGAGAGATATTTTTTTTCTCAATCTAGCCGAAAACATCTGTATTCTTTTTCTTTACCACTCTCTCGGTATCACCTTCATCCCAGGCCATTCTACCCTTTGACAAGCATTCCCTATGTCAACATTGTGATCTGTTTTGTTACAGTGAACAACCAATGCGTTTTGTGGGCTGTTATTTAAAATGACCCCTCTGTATTCATATAGTCTCTTGTTTAAACTTCTTGAGACCTTTCCAATGCACTTGGTGGATTGTGTGTTGTCACAGTCACACAAAGCTGAAAGTATGGGGCACCTATTGAGGTTTGACCTCACTACTCAGTCGTAATTTATCTAGCGAGACAACCTTGCTAATCATTAAACCACGTCGAGGCGCACTAGGGATTTTCTAAGCGTATCTTAGACGTGTCATGAGGCCAAACATATGGAGCACCGGTGAGGATTGAACTCACTACTCAGTCGTAATGAATCTAGCGAGACAAGCTTGTTAACCACTACACATTGTGGAAATGCTCGAATTG
>CAHIKZ030004634.1:2705000-2717500 GCA_903632075.3 Acanthosepion pharaonis | reverse complement strand
GCGAATGCCTCAAGCCAGGATCGAAACTCAACTGATTTTGGTGTCAGTCAGAGCTTCTACAATTGAGCTATCTTCACTCGGTACACAGGTAAATCTAGCGTTTTGTTTTTACGAATGTAAACAAATGCCAATCAGCCAAAGTGCTCCATTCATTTTACTGAAGAGCTTTGCGTTAGCGCAGGTGGCTGTTGTTTATAGAATTAACTTATCACTCAACAGTGTTCAGTTGAAATATATTTTCAAGAGCTAAATTATATATATATATATATATATATATATATATATATATATATATATATATATATATATATATATATATAAAACAGAGGTTTCGTTAAAAATATCGTGACCGTTGCTAAAACGTGACCTATGTTTACCTTTTTATATTCTAGTGTAAACCTAACTACCTTTTTCACACCAATATAATACGGACTTTTGTTTATCATTTTCCTCAAGTGTAATCCGGACCTATGAATAGCAGTCTGTTAATTCTTTCTGACATTTGTCATGTCGGTTTTTATTCGTTATATTACAATATCGTTAATGCTACTAGTATTTACCAATATAGTATATATTGACATACGAGATGCGATCAAATAGTATCAAGACTATTTCTATAGTAACGGTGTTAACCTGCTTGGCATAGATTGACCTTCAAATCTATCGCGCATGCGTACTAAGTTCTAACGTACTCACTCACTCACTTCGGTTGTTTATAAGTGCTTAGAAAGAAAGTTTGTAGGCTGTGGTCGTCTCACAGAGGCTCCATCACTCACCATGGCTTGTGCAGCAGCTTTTGACAAAGGGCAACATTCCCCTGGTCCGACAAAAAAAACATATTCCTCAGAGACCTTTTTTGGCGTCTTCCTCTTCAAATACCAAATCCCCCTTGAAAGGAACAAGATTTCAAGACGTCGAAGTAATGCAATGCCATCTCTAATGGATGTCAGTTATCAGTTATTTACATCCATTAGACATGGCACGTGGATCTAGAACAGTCTACCCCAGCAAGCAAAATAATGGGTTCATTTCGACATTCCAACCACCTGAAGAAGGCCGGAGCGTACAACGGCTGAAACGTTGTGATAAACATGGCAACAAAGATGAGGACAATAGTCAGAATAATGTAAATAGTGTGAAAGGTGAGGTTTAAGACCAAGAATTAGATTCATGCCTTTTACCAATTTCTGAAATCGTCTGAAAATAACAACTGTTGAGCTTTTAGTTTTAAAGGTCGTCTAAAAAATGTACAGAAATATCTAATTTCCGAAGGTTTTTTGAGTACAAATTGACTTCAAAAATTTGATATAAATAAAGTTGATATTTTTATATATCAAATACAGTGGATGGAAAATATATTTTATTCTAATTATGAATCAACACAAGCAAAATACACATTTTTTACCGTATTCGATAAGTAAAAACTTCAAAAAATGATAAAAAATTGCAAAAAAGGCTCCTCAATGAATAAGACTTGTGATTTCTTTTATTAGATCATCATACTAATTATGAAACCCAGGTTGTATGTGTGTGTATGTGTGTGTGTGTGTGTGTGTGTGTGTGTGTGTGTGTGTGTGTGTGTGTGCGTGTGTGTGTGTGTGTGTGTGTGAGTCTGTCTGTCTGTACGTTTATATATTGGATCGGATTTCCTACATTTTTCAACCGATTTCAACAAAACTTCACAGAACTACGTAGAATTCCCTTGCGGTGGTTCTGACAGCGCCAAAAGTTGGGAAAATACAATTGTTTTTGCATGAAATCAATTTGAAAACACGATTAAGAGGCATCGCGAAAATGAAAGGGGGACAACTCATATCGAGCTATACTTATTATAAAACCCAGGTTGTTTATGTGTGTGTGTGTGTGTGTGTTTGTGTGTGTGTGTGTGTGCTCGTTTATATATGGGATCGGATTTCCTACATTTTTCAACCGATTAACAAAACTTCACTTTTTTTGGCAAGTAGTGTTTCTTATTGTCTTGCACACTTTTTTCTTTATTTTTACATTCAGAATGCTTTAAAAATTCTATTTACAAGACAATTGTTTATAATAAAATTCTATTCAATCGGTAGACTCATAACTATTGAAAACAATGTTTTTGTTTGAGTTTGGGTTTGACCAATTCGTAAAAAAAAAAAAAAACTAATTAAGGCAGGCGTGTCTGTCAATCTTAAACAATAATCTTTGTCAATTTTATTTTTCACTCTTTATGATAGTCGATACTTGATCTATCTCTCACTGTTACATCTCTGGGCAATGCCGGGCTCTACTGCTAGTAATTAATAAAATCAAAAATAGATAAAAGTGTATATAACACCATAATACTACTGGGCATAAATTATAAGACAAAATGTTTTAAATTTGCATTGTTTATTGAAAATCACACTAAAACTACTGCACTGTGTAATATATTACATCATAGTATAGTTACATTGTTCAATATAATTTCCCTTGGAAGTAAATAAAGGTCTTATTTGATGGCACAATGAATTAGTAATAATGTGCTTATACCATCTTGTCCATATATAATTTGTAAAGATTCACTAATTTATAAAATTTACGTCTGAAGTGAAATTCCAACGCTAAGATTTTCAACCTAAACTTAATCTTTAAATTCATCTCCTCCAAAAAATCATAACGATTTGGAAGAAAATATTTTGCCTCATTATTAACCATGTCAAACTCCAACATTAAAATTGAGTGCAACATCACAGTTCCAAAAATCGACTTGCCCTAATGGAAAAACGTTTCTATCAAGAACTCATTGCACAAAGTCAATTACTGACAAAACCTAGATCTAGCTCTTTTATTCAGAAGGAAAGCAGTGCAAAATGGCAAGAGAGACTTCGAAGAGAATAGTGTCGTGCATGTGAAACTCAAGAAAGATGTTCATCGGGATCTTGATATTAATTTCCCTGGGAGAGTTGGCACATAATTCGCTCAACCATGTAATGAATATGGTAGCTTTTGATGAAGTAGGACAGGCCTCAAAAAGTCATCAAAGAGGCTACATAGAGAAACCATTCACTACACGTTATCCAGAATTTCTACTTGCGGAAAGCATATGAAAGTTTACTAGTATATTAATATAACAAATATTGCAAGCAAGAGGCACCGAAAGTTGCCACAGCTGTACAAGATTAAAATACCATATACACACTGCCCATATTTTAGGATAAATAAAACCATGGTATTACTTGAAATGGTTTTTGCTACCATTTATTTATATATATATATATATATATATATATATATATATATATATATATATATATATATATATATATATATATATATATATATATATATATATTTGCATCTATGAAAATAACGTATAAACAGTATATATATATATATACTGTTTATACGTTATTTTCATAATTACAAATATTTAAGTAGATGTTCTGTTTATAATAAGCAGTATTAACTACATTTACCGGCCTGAATGTTCGAGAAACTCCATAGAAAATATATGTCCTCCGACAGGAAACGAACCTGCATCCTACACGGAACCGTCATATAGCCTGACGTGCTATATCATTTAGCTACAAAGGAAGCGTCTGGTTAGCAAAGTAAAATTACTGTTTTTAAACAACAAATTTCTTATGATCAGGTTATATGACAGTTCCGTGTAGGATACAGGTTCGATTCCTGTCAGAATATTTTTCTATGATATTTCTTGGACATTCAGGCCGGTAAATGTGGTTAATAATGCTTGTTATAAACAGAGCATTTACATAAATATTTTCATAACGTATAAACAGAAAATATATTAAAATAATTGTCGTGCTTTGTACATTTCATATGTATGTATGTATTTATGTATGTATGTATATATGTATGCATGTATGTATTTATGCTTAATTCACTGGGCGAGATGAACCTCTAGTGTTTGTTAAGTAATCCGTCTGTGGCGGAGGTCCCGAAAGTAGTTGATATCGATCCCTGGAGATCGATGGGACTGTCTAGGAGGTCAATAAGTATGTCAGTCAAAAGTGAGTCGATAAATTCCTGGGGGTCAAAAAGGGTGTGCATAAATATATCGCGGGGACCTGCGAGTAAAACTCACCATTTTCCAACCAGATATCAATTTCGACCACCCTTCCATTAATGTTGTTTATTAGTATTTACATTATGTTTCCGCGTTATTATTATTATTATTATTATTATTCGAACAAACAATGTCTAGTATCGGAAGTGAAATATAAAGTAAAAAAAGAATACAAAAATGTAAAGCTAAAATAATATTATCGAGAAACAATATTTTTTTAATCATTTCTCTCCAAGGAAAGCGATAATGCCCTGAAGACGCAAAGAGTGAAACAGAATGAGAAGATATTAGTGGGGAGAAATTACAATAAAAGAAAAGGTTTCAGCATGACAGAAGAAGGCGATTAGCGTTGAATTTAAATTACAGAAGATAGTAAATGGTAAATGAAACAAGGAACCATAAGAGACTTCCACAGGCTAGAAGTGCGTGTAAAGGAAATATAAGAAAAGAATATACGGTTGCATCTGGCTATTTAAACAGTAAAACAATGATATTTAGTGTCAAATCTAGTCCTACGTTTATATTTATACAGTCGACGCACCAAGGTGGGAAACTCATCAGAACAGTTGCCATGAAAATATTTGTAGAAAAACTGAGAGAAGCTACGACATGGTATTTGGAAAGGGACTGAAGACGAGATGCCAGGTGCCGGGTCAGGATCGTTTACATTACAAAGCTCTTATTTGCCTTTTATAGAGAATCTCAAAATATATAGTCGGGGCATAAGACCAGATATGACAGTAATATTCAATGACCGAACGAATGGTAGATCTCTAATGAAAAAGAACAAATGAAATTCTATCTTTAAATAAAAAGTAATTATGATTGATATTTATTTTACATTCATGAGGATTCAATGAGTGGAACAAGGATTCCATGGCGGTGTCAATGGTTGAAAAATCTAGTGACCTTTGATCATGGACTGCAATTTCAGTTGCATTTAATGATGTACAATATGTCTTTATGTAAGGTGGTCGTTGTCCAGATAGTAGGATTTCTTCTGTGCAAGTGTTTTCCTTGCTTTTAAAAGCCTCAAGCTCACGCATTGGTTGTTAAATGAATATTTACGCGAGAATCGAGAAATGAAATGACTAAACATAGCCGGTAAAAGGCATTCATATTTCTTCAGGTATAAAGAACCAATAAGTGCAATAAAGTTTTCTTTGACAACACAGAACAGAAATGACAATGCCATCAAGTAATCCTTGTCGTGAAGCGGTTCTGGGCTTTTTTTTATTTAATTTTTTCATCCTACGTAAGCCAATAAAACCACTAAGACGCAAGGGATTACTAAGTGTAAAAGAATAAGTGAAAAGGAAAAACATTATTAAGGTGAGAGAACAATAATAAACAAGGATTAAGAAGGCAGAAGATAACGATTGACATTGAATCTAAAATTTTCAAAATCAAAGTTGATTGGAAAGCAAGAGGACGGATGAGAATTTTCACAAGTGAGAAGTGCGAGAGAGGAAATTGTTAATCTAGCCATTATAACTGTAAAATGATGAGACCTAGTTACCAATCGAGATACCAAATAAATTTTGCTAGAACAATTGCAATGAAAATGTTTATACAAAAGCCTTAGGGAAGCTATACTACGGTGGTGGTAAATATAATATATATATATATATATATATATATATATATATATATATATATATATAATTATTTATTTAAAAAATATGATTCCAACACGCTACATAAGAGTTCTCATGTTTCAAAACAAGAGCCGAAAACTTCAATATAATTATTAGAATTAAATTGAATTAAATTACTAAGCTCTGTTCCATCTTCAAGCGAAATTATATATATATATATATATATATATATATATATATATATTGTCATCCACAGACAAACTGTTTCGCAGTGGCTAGACATCCGATTGCTCCAACCAAGCCGGGTGCGAAACTCGACTGATTTGGTATCAGTCGCAGATTCTACCTCTAATTCGTTGGCGCAAGCCAGGGATGAAGGTGAATTTAGACGTATTTCTTTTTAGACTAACGCGCCAGTTACCGGAGAACTCGATTCGTCTTAAAGAAGAGTCTTGCATCAGTAGCAGTGATATCTATTTAAAGTATGATATACAATATGATATACAATTAAATATTTGTCTGAAAACAGTCGCGCCTAAAAGCTATAAACACTAAAAAGTGCTCAGCACAAGATTCCACAATTTAGAGCAAAAATATTTTCAAAAGCACTAAAATACAATCTACGTTACTACCCGGATTTCAGCCGCAAGGTCTCCTCAGGCAAGTAGAAGAACGTCGGGTAGTAAGGTAGGTTTATTTTAATTTTATATATATATATATATATATATATATATATGGGGAGTGTGAAAAAGAGCGAGAGCTTATGAGATCTCACGTATGCTCAAGCCAATGAATATTATTGCGGCATTCTCTTATAGTGGCAAGAAGAGACAATATCGTCAATTAGATAAAGGATAGAGGCCGAATTCAGCATCGTCACTCTGGGAACTTAGTAAATCGGAAAACAAAAATAATTATCCGTTTAAGATATAAATCTCTTAGTTTAATTTTCTACAGAGCGATTTATGAAAACCTTGTTAAGTAATCCGACCGAGGAATCTACGCGTATATCATAAGCCATCAGATCTAAAGTCTCTTATGGCCGACTGCCTTAGAACGGTTGTTAGCACACCAGTTTCACCAGTAAATATAAAGGAAATTGACGATTATTATTCTGTGGGTTTTCTTTCAAATAAATTAAACACAGATATCCATAGAGAAAAACAGGTAACTATGCGGAGCGGATAGCCATAGTCAAATGCAAAATAAGTAACAGAACTGCCCTGCAAACGGAATTGATAAAGTTTGCAATAAGCAATAAAAAGACAAAGAAATAGGCAAAAAAATTCTATAAAGTAAGCAAACAATAGGCAAAAAGTTAACAAACTAAAAATTGTCATCAACACATAAAAGCAAGTTCGGACAAGCAAACGTAGCGTTCTGATTTCAAGACAAGGCAGATCGGGACTATGTTAGGTCAAAACGAGAACCGCCCTAATTTATTGGCTAGGAAAAAAAATTCCAAAAACAAAATTAGCATGCATTTATCTGCTTCTACCTGTAAAAAGAAAGGAGGAAAGTGTTTTGCAGTCATTTTTAATCAAGAGTGAAATCAACAAACGATGTATTTAACAGCCACATGTCAATCTTTATAGATTAAAAAATAAACAAAAGCATCAAGTTTAGAAAAGGAGATAAGGAAATTGAACATAGAATAAGCTCCCATCAGAATGGCTGACGCCCAACTCCACGAGAGCGCCTCTCTGCGCCTGCTTCGTTTCACGCTTTACATTGACCTGGGGTGGAACAACTACATTGAATCAATAGCTTCATCTACTGCAAGGAAAATTGGTTTTCTTTTTTATGCCAGAAGGTTTTTATCGCTTGACTCCATCCCTTAAATCTATACATCAACCAACCGTCTTTGCGGAGAATACTACTGCCATATATGGTCTGGTGACGTCACTGCTCATTTTGAGGTCATCGACAAAATCCAGACAGGGATGTGCAATATGGTAAATCCTGATCCGGCATCTCGTCTACGATCACTCTCTCACAGATGTGCTGTGGTTTCCCTCTGTCTTTTCTACAAGTATTTTCATGGCAACTGCTCTGACGAGCTATCTCACTGGTTCCCAAACTGCATGAATTTAAGCGTGCTACTAGATTGGTATCTTGTTCCCACCCCTTTACTGTCGAAACAGTTAAATGTAGCCGTCTCTTCTACTCCAACAGCTTCTTATCTCGCACTTCCTGTCTGTGGGACTCCTTCCCTTTTACTTGCTTCCCTGCCTTTAAATATTCAAATGTAATGTCAATCGACATCTTCTAATGTCTTGATCCTGATCCCCGTCCTTCTCTGTATCCTTTCTTCAAACACCTTCTTTATTCCTGCTCCCACTTTCTGTAACTCCTTGCGTGTTAGCGACAATCCTGCCTTGCCTGGGGTAATATGCTTTAAAAAAATGAAGACTAGAACATTGAACATAGAATAGGCTGTGATATGTGTAGTTTCACCCAACACCGCAAATTGACACAAAACCAAAACATTAACCTAAAAACACGAGTCATGTTTTTAAATAGCCTAGTTAGATCGGGACTTACACGTGGATGTCATGTCTGGCGCCAAACATGTTCAGAAATATCTAAATTGCCAAATGTATACAGCAGTTTTCTCTTATCGGTGGTTAAAGGTGTCTACGAACGAATGACACCTGTAGGTCACACCGAGAGACAAACTACTTCGTGGTCTGAGGTTGCAAAATCACAATATACAGAAATTGCATCACTTGAGGACTTCCAAAGGCAGCGAAATGGATAGCAAACAAAGCACGAACGAAGAGAAAATAATGACATAATCAAGATGATGACACTCCACACTCAATCAAACACAAGGTTAGGAAAGGAGTCACCAACATTACCGGAAAGAGCGATAACATTTAGTTTGAACTTAGACACCTATTTTCCTAGAAAACTGTTTTAATAGGTTTTATCAATTTTAAACCACTGTAACATTGATAAGGAATTAAAAGGCCCGTTCGCTAGCACAGATTTCCTTGTCAGTTCCTTGACCGTAACTACTTGTCCATGTCTTCTAGGATTTGTTTTTTCAATTACCTGGCCTTAACCAGTTGGTTAAGTGCGCTAAGATTTATCTTTTCAGTTGCCTGGCCTTACCCAGTTGGATATGTTCTCTAGGATTTGTCTGTTAGTTGCTGGCCTTCAACTGTTGGGCATATCCCTTAGTATTTGCTTGTCAGTTGCTTAACCAGTTGAACATGTCCTCTAGGAATTTTCAGTTGCCTGGCCTTAACCACTTGGGCATGTCCTCTAGGATTTGTTTGTCTGTTGACTGACCTTAACCAATTGGGCATGTCTTTTAGGATTTGCTTGTCAGTTGCCTGACCATAAGTACTTGGGTGCATCCCTTAGAATTTTTTGTCGATTGTTGGACCATAAACAGTTGGATATGTCCTCCAACATTTGCTTGTCAGTTGCCTGACCTTAACCAATTGGGCATGTCTTTTAGGATTTGCTTGTCAGTTGCCTGACCATAAATACTTGGGCGCATCCCTTAGAATTTTTTTGTCGATTGTTGGACCATAAACAGTTGGATATGTCCTCCAACATTTGTTTGTCAGTTGCCTGACCTTAACCAATCGGGTACGTCTTCTAGGATTTGTTTGTCAGTTGCCTAGCCTTAACCATTTGGGCAAGACCTCTAGGATTTGCTTTTTCAGTTGCCAGGCAATAATTAGTCGGGCATGTCTTCTAGGAAAATTAATATTAATAATTCCTCTGAAAATTAATATCAGTCAATTAGAGGCTCGGATTGAGGAATCGTAGAGCCGAGTTCGAATTACATTACATTCACTTGAGAAAGGTATGAATCCTCTTCTCCGCACCCAGAGCTATGGGTAGATGGCAGGACAGACTGGGTTTTATAGCTTTGGATAGCAACTGGTCTACGGCAGAAATAAATGGCAATCTACTGCTGGGGAAAAATCTGCCCCGTCGGTCATGTATCGAAAGATACATGATCGCCTAAGCAAATAACTAATGCCATTCGTGTACCGAACAACCCAAGAAAACTGACCAAGTCATCTCTGGATGCGGTCGATTGGTACTAAAAGTGAGTTTGCAACAGAACGAAAGGAACTTTTACTTTCATTTTAACAGCAACTATATTATTATTATTATTATTAGTGTATGTTATGTTTCCTGCTTTGTGTCCTGTAGAGCCGGGTTCAAACTATGGTCCTTAGGCCCTATAGGAAAATTGTCATTTAATTGCACTTTTCTTAGTATATGGGATGTTCCTAGTAGGGCGATTTTCTGGGCAACTTGTATTTTAATGTTACCTGAGACACCGTTAGTAAAATTATCCATTCCTTTTCTTACGGGGCTCAGAGCTCCGATTGCTATTGGTACAGTCTCAGTCTTCATTACCCATATCCTGTTAATCTCGATTTCCAGGTCCTTGTATTTGGACAATTTCTCGATAATTTTCATGAAAGTGTTTCTCTCAGATGTTACTGCTATGTCAACAAGCATACACTTCCTGAATTTCTTGTCTTTTATGATAATATCAGGTCTTTTGGCTTTTATTTCTCTGTCAGTTTGAATTGGCATCTCCCACAGGATAGTTACATTGTTATTCTTGGTAATTGTGTCTGGTTGGTGCTCATTCCATTGCTCAGTGGTTTCGATTTTATGCTTCTTGCATATCTTCCAGTGCACATATGTCGCCACCTCCTTATGTCTGTGGGTATATTCATTTTTTGATAATTCTGGACATCCTGATAACATGGTCGACAGTTTCATCATGTTTTCCGCAGATACTTTATTATTATTATTATTATTATTATTATTATTATTATTATTTCCTTTTATTTCTGTTGCATGCACATATCCCGTTGGGTTTGAATCAGAGAATTAAAGTCAGAAATGGCTTCATGACATTTTCCACTGATCAATTTTGTAAAGAAAAGCAAATTACTTAGATAAAACGATTTGTAATGTGTGAGTTGTACTTGTGAGTACAATGTTTTGTATTTCTTTACGGAATGGGTTCCTTTCAGTGAGTCTATCTGATCCTGTTCCAATCAATCCGAGGACTCTAACTACTACTGGAATTATTGATGCCCTCATGTGCCACATGTTTCAAATTTCCATTTCAAGATCCTTGTATTTTGAGAGTTCAAATGTAGCATATAATCTGCAATGTCCACCATGTCAATAAAAAAGCACAAAGATATTTTCTCTTTTAATAAGTCATTGACTTATTGATCCTCTTACTTTACGCATTAACAGACTTTTATAAGTTCCAGCAATTCGAACGTGGAATAGACTGAATGGAGCGGGTAAAATAAGAAAATGAACTGCGATGGGACTTGCAGTTAGTATCCTTTTTCGTTTATTTGACATGGACGGCGCTTAACTGATTTCATCACGGAAAACCATCAGTAATAGTGAGGCTGTTTCTTCATTTTCGGTTCAGGATGTTTGCATAGCGACTGTAAAATATAAAAACGATCCGAGCGCTGCGAAAAGAAGAAGCAACAAATCGAACGATGAACTCATTCTGAAAATAGTATATTATTATTTCCGTTCCGGGTGTTAGTAACGTCAATAAAGCCATTTTTCAACCATGTAAATATAAAAAATAAAAGAAAGAGACGGCTCTGTCTACCGTTGTCTTCCTATTACGGCAACATATCTGAATACAAAAAGAATTTCCGGTTCCACATATCTTTTACGATGCCATGATGGAACATATTCTTTTTATTAACATACAAACTTGTATAGTTACTACCGCGAGTCTAATGCAAAATGACTGATTCATTATGCTTAATGGCCGAAAAGGCTACTACGTTAGTTGAAAAGTCCTTCTTTTTTTTTTCGTTGATTATTTTCAAGTCGGCGGTTTGCTTTGCTGATCGAAATATGACCTTTGCCTGACAAAAGGTATCGTTCTAGTGTGAGAATATCTTTTCTGTATCAGCAGGAAGCCATTTTGAGAACCAACATTGCCTATTTACATTTAGTAATTATTTTTTCAGCAAGTTTTCCACATGAATATTATCAACGCACGTAAAACTTTCACATTAAATTTCAGTTCATATCGATCTAGACCTTTGTTCTAATATTCTATCTGTCTGTCCATCTAGCTATCTATCTATCTCAGTCCGCTAATTTCTAGCTCATTCATTTCATATGCATCTATCTCAGTCTCGCAATATTTATATATATATATATATATGTATATAGATAGATAGATAGATATGAATATGATAAAAAAACATGGGTATACGCACATACGTTTGCATGTACATATATTTTTCAGGTGATATAAACACACACAAATATATATATATATATATATATATATATATATATAGATAGATAGATAGATAGATAGATAGATAGATAGATTACATTTCTGTACATGTTATTTTTTCGCTCCATCTACCTCACTCTGTTAATCTAATCATGCATTTGACATGTATCCATCTATTTATATATACGTATATATTTACATATATATATATATATATATATATATATATATCCAGATAATATTAGAACAAATATACTATAATTACACTGTACGTAACATTTAATTTAAAAGAGTTCTCAATTCGGAGATATTAAAACAGGTTAAAAATCGCTACATAATGCCAATAATGTTTCGAAATTATTAATGTGTCTCCTCGGTCGATGTTAAAGTGTAAAATTTCTTCCAACAACCAAATATTTTTTTCCGTTTTTTAGGAGTTAAGGAATATAAAAAATGTCCGCAATTTTTATTGTCCCAAGAGCATTCGGCCACTTGAAAATGTATATAGAAGTGACCGAAATCTCTTGGGACAACAAAAATTATGGACAATTCTTATATTCCTTAATTCCTA
>CAHIKZ030004634.1:2682500-2700000 GCA_903632075.3 Acanthosepion pharaonis | reverse complement strand
GGTTACTACTACGTTCAAAGCAATAAATGACTTAGTCAATACTAAACAAAACATTAAACTAAAACCTGAAGAAATTTACTGCATTGCCTGTAATAATTATCAGAAACATACATAGGAAAAATACCAAGGAATCTAAATAAAAGATTATATGAACACAAAAGGGACATTTTATAAAATAATACGTCAAATGCGTTGGTTGCCCACCGTGACGAGACTGGTTACAATTTTAACATAAAAACGCTACATTGATCAAAGGGGAAAATAATTTACTGCGACGTAAATGTCTAAAGAGTGCATCAATCGTAAGGTCATTTACAATATATTTGTGACCTGGCTCCTAGAACATTTCACTATGCCTGACAGAAATTCTAATATCACAGTGTGGAACACCTACTTACAAAAGTGACTAAAAGAAAAAAGAAAAAGACTCTAAATAACTTCGCTAGATAAAAAAAAAATTCTAAAATACTTAGCAGCCCTCTGTCGTGTGCAATGCGTAGTCCTACATCGCAAAATTTATTTCTATTAAATCCTGAAGAAAGAAACGTGTCACAAGCAAAGTTTTTCCACTTTGTCATACAATTTGCCGATATATATATATATATATATATATATATATATATTGTCTTGCACTGCTAATTCTGTTCTTTTATTCACCTATGTATAATATTGCAAATAAATATTAGCAAAAGATTTTCAGTTCCTTTGTAATTTTACACGAGTTATGTTTCTCTTGTTTGTTACATTGTCTTAATTCAAATTGAAAATGATTTGTTTCTTGAATTATCAGTTCTTTGCGCAAACCCTAATCTTGGTACAATGTTGTTATAATTTTGCTCGTTCATCTCTTCGGAAATTCGTAATTGCGTTACGTGATTCCATTACCTCACATAAATAATGGACCATTCTATTTTGATTGCAAGGAAAGACGAGATAAAAGATACATCAGAGACGCTATATTTGATTTAATGAGAAAAAAAAAGCATCCATAATAAAATGAAAGAAAGAACTAAAGAAATAAGGAATGAATGAATGGATGAAAGTAAAAATGGTCGGCTCCTTATACAGTTCCAAAAATAACATGATTCCTCCTTCCATGCCATTGGCAGGGCTAAGATTAGCGTTATGCTTTCCAAGAATCAGATTAAACCAAAAATTGGAGTATTGCTGCTGGAGCTACCTAACCATTTTTTTCCATCCTTGACAGACTTCAAAAGCGATTACGCAAGATTAGGTTTAGTGTTAGGATTAGATCTATACTTTACAAGAGTTAGATTAAACGTAAAATGGAGTATTACTAACGTATTTCGACTAGAAGTGACCGACTCTCTTTTACAATCTTGGCAGCGTTAAAAAGCGTTTACACAACCTTTTGTTTAATCATTTTTCATTCTACAACCCGCCTCCCATACTCACTAAATTGTAAGCCTCTCTTTCTTCTATATCTATTTCCATGGAAAATGTTCTAACGAGCTACATTCCTGTGTCCTCACTAGTTCAGAAATTTATAGCGAAAATCCTCCATGTCATGTACAATAGAGTGAACCAAATTTCGTTCGTATCCCATTGTTAAGAAGGAATTATCATTCAGGTAACTTCTTCCCAAGAGCTGCTGCTTAGTATAACAGACCTTCGAGGTGATTCTTCTCCGACTACTACAATCTTAACCTCTACAAGTCCAATATCAAATGTTAGCTATCCTACATATTCACATAAGCTACAACTCTTAATCCATAAAACAACACCATTCAGTAAACTTGTAGCTCCTGGATTTTGTACTGGATAAACAATAACAGAAAGATAGAAAGTAAATAAGTAAATAATGTTTTAAGATGTTTTAGGGTATAAAATTCGTTCGAAACTCTCTTGTTTTAGATAATAAAAAAAAACTCTTA
Source organism: Acanthosepion pharaonis (assembly GCA_903632075.3). NCBI lineage: Eukaryota > Metazoa > Mollusca > Cephalopoda > Sepiida > Sepiidae > Acanthosepion > Acanthosepion pharaonis. The sequence goes on along the minus strand of CAHIKZ030004634.1, from coordinate 2,698,105 downwards.
CAGAGATACATATCTCATATACCAATCGGTTCGACTCATTTTCAGATTCTGAAGAAAGCAGTAGATATGGTCGGCTGAATCGTCGTGTAACACGAATGGCAACACAATTAAAGAATTCAGTCACGCAAAAAAAAACCTTTTTTAGAGAGTATCAAGCTGCCTTGAAGAACTTATGTTTTGTCGGGATTATCTCACCGACGAGTAAGGGAGGGGGAGAAGGAAAGACGGTTTCAAGGCTTTCAACGAAAAGTCTGACGTTGCTGACAAGCGAAGTCTTCCTTGTAACGGTAACAAAAGTCAAATGACAAGTAACACTCGGCACTCTCCTCTGCGTAACAAGCGCGCTCTACAAAGGATCTGCAGAGAAAAAGAAACTGAACTTGCGACTGAAAGTAGCACCTTTTAAACTCTCAAGGTCTCGTTCAACGTGATTCTAGGTCTCGTTCAACGTCATACGACGTGACCAGAGCGTCTATAAAAATCGTCAATCCTTTGGCCCTGGTTCGGCCCGGGAGAAAAATTACTATTTTAGACGACGACGACGACGACGACGACGCCAGAGCACATACTTCCCCCTCCCGACCTACCCTCGGTGATTACAATACCTTGTTCTTTTTTTTTTTTTTTTTGTCACCACAGTTTCTCTTTTTTAACAACTTCACTCCAATCAAGGTGATAAAGCCACTAAGATGCAAAGGGTTACTGGGAGAGAAAGAAACAGAGAGGACAATGAAAGGACAGGATTCAAGAAGACAAAATATGAGGATTGACGTTGAATTTAAATTTTTATACGTTGTAGTTGGCGATAAATCAAGAAGCTAGAAAAGAGCTACCTAGGCGAGAAATACGAGGGAAGAAACTATTAAAACAGAACTTCTGGTTAATCTTAGCAACTTCAACATCAAAATGAAGAGACCTATCTGCCAATCTAGTAATGCGCTTAAATTCATGAAATCGTGGCACTAAAGATTAAAGCTACAATACAGCGGGGGGAATGTGATTGATGCCGAGATGCCAGATCGATACCGGTAGTATCGCTGATTCCTCTTTGGATTTTTGCGCAGAATCTCAAGATAGATAGTAGAAGCATCAGCCAGGATATGTCAACAATATCCAATGCACGGATTAATGGAAGAGAGTACACATTTATTCTCTATTCTGTGCTCTAGATGAACAAATAGAATACGCCTACGAACCAACATACAGTCCGATTATAATTATATTTTTATTGAGTTACTGAATAATAGGGAGTTTGGAAAGTAATTACATTTTACTAGAAATGGTATAAAAACAAATGTATGTTTATTTCAATATTATTTATCCAATATGAAATCGCCTTCATTTTCAATTATTCAATCAGAATGGAAATGCAGTTTTTTAATGTCCCCTTTTAAAGAAATATGGGTTCCTAAAAAACGATAGTTTTCAACTTATTTCTTTCCGAATGTTCGGTCACTTATGAAACGTTCCAGTGATTTAAATAAATAAAAATCTGTTGGTTTGATTTGGTTTGTTTTACGGTATATCAACCTCAATGGGTTATTTCATGCCGACAATTTTTATTGCTGGTAATTTTTTTTATCTATCTATCTATCTATCTATGTCAGTATATATTGGCTTGGTTTGATTTGTTTTACGGTATATCAACCTCAATGGGTTATTTCATGCCGACAATTTTTATTGCTGGTAATTTTTTTTATCTATCTATCTATCTATCTATCTATCTATCTATCTATGTCAGTATATATTGGCTTGGTTTGATTTGTTTTACGGTATATCAACCTCAATGGGTTATTTCATGCCGACAATTTTTATTGCTGGTAATTTTTTTTATCTATCTATCTATCTATCTATCTATGTCAGTCTATATTGGCTTGGTTTGATTTGTTTTACGGTATATCAACCTCAATGGGTTATTTCATGCCGACAATTTTTATTGCTGGTAATTTTTTTATCTATCTATCTATCTATCTCTGTCAGTATATATTGGCTTGGTTTGATTTGTTTTACGGTATATCAACCTCAATGGGTTATTTAATACCGACAATTTTTATTTCTGGTAATATTTTTTCCCTTCAAAAATCTATTTCTGGGAATATTTCTTTTTTACAAAAATGTATTGTTGGTAATAATTTTTTTACAAAGTATCTCTGGTATTAAACCTAATTTTACACTTTCATAGTGTTTTGACCCCATTTTTGGGGTTAACTATTTGCCCATAGGTGGGACCTTAACAGTTGCAACTACCCCGGGTCAGAGTGGACCTGGGAACAGCAGCAATTAAAAGGTGGTTCCACGCTCCTCAAAACCTCCTGATCAGATGGCCTTGCTGTTGGACGTAGTTTATCGTCTTACCCTGGACGAGAAAATCATTTGGTGTTAAATCAGGTGAGTATAAGAGATATAGAAGAACCTACTCCCCACCACACACACACACCTAACGATCATGATTTTTTCTTAGATTTGTTTTTTAGATTCTGCCCTGGCATTGTCATGCTGAAGTATAAAACTTTTTCTGCCTACCAAAATACGACATTTTGACGTAATACTTCATTAGCCTGTTCAATTTACTTAAAATTAATATCTGCAGTGATGGTCCTTCCATGTTCCAATAGATCGTAATAGATAACGCTCTTAATATACCAAAAAAACTCAAATCAAAGATTTCTGATGTTGCAGTCCCAGTTTTGATGTTGGCACTGATTTCTTATTTTGGCGATGATTATCTAAACACTGGAGATTTGAGTTCTACGACACTTACGCACTGGACATTTGCGTCTCAGACAATTGCATACCAGACAACTGCATCCCTGGACATTGGCGTTCCTAGACAAATTCGTACCTCTGATAATTTGTTTGAAGCTTTCAAAGGTAATTCCATAAATTTTTAAAAAAAAAGTTAGGTAGTAATCATAATTTTTTTTAAAAAGGTATAAAATAATAAAATTAAAACTTTATTTTTGTTTAAAATGCAATGACAGATTAACAGTGTTGCAAGATCGCGCTACACATCTCCAGTATGTTTTGGTTTTATCGGCGTTTTTCTTATTATGTCAGTAGCTGCAATTTTCGTCGTCCACAAATATTTTTCCACCAGTGTTTGATTTTCGGAACTTAGCCATGGGTTCCAAATAAAAATCTCTATAAAAAGCAGGATGTGTATGAGTGTGTGTGTGTGTGTGTGTAACGAATGCAAAGCTGCAATTTTCGGCGGATTTGCACCAAAATTTACATGCACATGCTCCAAGTTAGCGGAGAAGGCCAAGACCGACTTTGCATTTCCCAACTCCCATCGATAGTGGAAATAATCGATTTTTTTCATGCTTCTACGCCAGTTTTCATGTAGTTTGCAGCCATTTTCTACTGGCCAGAGTGAGAGCCTATAGCTGACTGCCACGAATAGGCAGGAAGATTCTATTGGCCAGCGTGAGAACCAACAGCTGACTGACACGAATGTTAACTAGCATTCTAGCATGCAAAAAAAAATCGATAGCTGCATTCGTCACAAGTGGGAAAAATCTAAATCTGCATGGCACTTTACACCAATTGGCTCATTCGCTTGCTTAAACTCAACATTGATTCTAATTCCGCAGAATTGGGTTGGATGTGAAAAAGTATTTGTTGTTAACATTCTTTTTTCATTCGGTTTTTCCAGTTACGAGTCCTTTTTTAAAGCTGATCGTTTTGTGTTCATTTTGTTTAGTTCTTTTTTTCGTAACAAATTTAATGTTTAGTATAGAGCTTAGAAAAAAATTCGCAGTGTGAGATAGGCAAGAAGTAAGGCATGTAGCAACATCAGCACGCCAGAGGGCACTCCTTTAAAGGCAAGGAAGGGCAAAAATATTTTAAGTCAAGTGATAATTTCTGTATGAGTCGTACGATTTTTGAATCAAGCACGAACAACGCCGGGCCATGCTGCTAGTATAATCTATAAAATCCAAAATCTATTAGAATGTCTGTGGCATGCACTGCTGGGGTGAACTGAAACTGCTAACTTAATTTTCTCTTGCTTTCAAAAAGAAATTTGTCTCTATTTTTTATGGTAACTACCTATTTGCTTTTTTTAGAGTAATTAAAGGCATTGGTCTGCAAATTTCTATATTTAACAACTCTTTTTTTAAAGAAATGGTAAAAATTATCAGAGGTACGGAAATACCCAGGGACGCAACTGTCTGGTACGCAATTGCCCATCCACCGGAGATTTTATTGAGTGTAATGCGCGATTCAAAGCTGGTAGCTGTCGGTTTTAGTTGATGAGCCTTCAGGTTGAATTGTAAGCAGCAAAACGTGAAAAAAAATGTGCTCCGCTGATCACATGGAACGTCTCCAACCAGGCGGGCAGGCCGATGCACTGGCCTTCGTTTCGTCGCAGATTTTGAGTTCAGAGTTGTCCTTCTCGTCGATTGGTTACCAATGCTAGATATTACATTCTGCTATTTAATCTTAGTGTACACTTTAGGTCAAACATTTAGATTCAAAGTTTTGTAGCTTCTTTGATTTAACTTAATCCCTAAGTTAGAATGCTGAAACTATTTAAACTATTAGTCTATGGTATCCATTCTTAAGTTGTTGTTTTTTTTATAATTTTCGTATTGGCACTGATTTCTCATATTGTGATAAATGTCTTTTAGGTTTTCTACTGACATTCAAAACGTATTTCCCATCTGTAACAATGCAATCCAAAAGTATAAAAGAGTGGCATCCCGGCTTAAAAGACATTGGTCAAATGAAAGAACATGAAGGACCCTTATTGCTTCTTTACATGTTTCCCATATTCGCTTAAGACATTCATCTGTGACACTATTGGATCCAGTTCAATAGTCTATTTCAAAAGTTCTTCATTCAAAGTGACTCGACTTCCAGTGAGATATTTGTGGCATGTATCACAATCGCCATTTTTAAACCTTTTAAAACCAGAGCTGACATTTACAATCTTTATTTTATTTTATTTTTTTGCTTTCGTATGCGCTGCACAAATGATTCAAATGCCTCAGTTGCAGAGTTGCCCTTTCAAAATGTATAAAATGGCGATTATATTGCTACCTAAATTCTATCATTTTCCATGGGATTAAAAGTCTTAAATTCACAATAAACTCATTCTAGACGCAGTTTCCAACCATTCACTTTTCAGTGCCGCCTTAGCCGTTTGATTCATAATTCGCAGCAGTAAAATAAATAATTACATTTCGAATAACATAATATATTAATTTGTTTAGAAAGTAACGCCGAATTTTGAAGCTGGAATAAAAAAAATTGCTTAAATGTATTAAATGATAAATAATTTCTCAATAACACAATTGTCTGTTTTATGAAGGAAGACAAAAATGAAGCGAATAATCATATATTACATTCTTTGTGTTCACGAACGGTTTTTTCCATTGAAACTGCTATTATTTTGACTTCCTTCCATCCCCAGCAGTGTTTGTTATTTTAAAAAGCGATGATTAAAATTATAAAATCTAAACATATGATAAAATTCAATTTATACATTTTTTGTCTTTGACAATTTACAAAAAAAATATTAAACCCTATTTATTTAGTAGATTGTTTATCTCCCAAGAATAATTATATATTTACAACATTCTACAAATTAATACAGTTAAAACTAATACAATACAATATTTATCAGTAAAGAATTTATAAAGAAATATATATGAAATTTTTTTATTCATGAATTTATACGTATTTACTAAATTATTAAAATATGTGAACTAATTATAAGGAAATCTTTATTATTTACTATGTTATAAAATCCAAAACAATTGGCAATTAGCCGATATTCTGCTAACTATTCCAATAAAGAATATAGCAAATAAATAGTGTTTAGTATCTTTGTTATCAGTTCTCAAGAATAAAGGAAATGTATAATTTCACTTTCATCTCTCTAGGTTTCATTACAACTTTAATGGTCATTTGTAAATGAATAAATATTGCTGATAAGCGAAGTTAGTTAAAATAATAATGGTGTCAAAGGACACTCCTAGTTTTGAGGGCACAAAGTTCAAGTTTGCAAAAATGTCCCTACGTTGATCGAAAAATAATGTCTGATTTTACAATCAACTTTTTCTCTTGGACTAATATATTCAAACAGTATTAAAATCAGTTACAGCAAGAACCCTGAACAACTATACATTTGAACCCTGAACAACTATACATTTGAACCCTGGACAACTATACATTTGAGCCCTGAACAACTATACATTTGAGCCCTGAACAACTATACATTTGAACCCTGGACAACTATACATTTGAGCCCTGAACAACTATATATTTGAGCCCTGAACAACTATACATTTGAACCCTGGACAACTATACATTTGAGCCCTGAACAACTATACATTTGAACCCTGGACAACTATACATTTGAGCCCTGAACAACTATACATTTGAACCCTGGACAACTATACATTTGAGCCCTGAACAACTATATATTTGAGCCCTGAACAACTATACATTTGAACCCTGGACAACTATACATTTGAGCCCTGAACAACTATACATTTGAACCCTGGACAACTATACATTTGAACCCTGGACAACTATACATTTGAGCCCTGAACAACTATACGTTTTTGCCATAGAGTTACAAGCTTATAAAACTTTAAGTTTTAGACGCCAAGAAACTTTGAATACAGTTTCTGCGTCTTCTTTGCAACGGAATGTCTTTTGGCTTAAAAAAATGTCAAGATGCTTGAAAAAGCGGTATTATGTGAGTAAATGATCAACGGAATTTATTAGAAGTAGCAAAGTCTTATATCCCAGTCTCATATCCTAAGTCGGTGAGCCTATGCAGATGCTTGAAAAAGCGGTATTCTCTGAGCAAATGATCAACGGATTATATTAGAAGTAGCAACGTCTGATATCCCAAGTCGGTGAGCTTATGCAGTGTCATCCTGGCAACACAAGATAGTTCGAAATTTAAATGCTGACACTCATTATCTGATACATTTCTCTAACATTTTGATACGGGTTTTGTTCGATTGGTGTTTTCAGATCTTGATTATCAATTGCATATAGATGTCCTCTACCACGTTGATCTTCAAGACTCGTATCCCCACTGCGGAACTTCAGAAACCAGCGCCATACTGTCTGGTCATAAGAGGACCTTTCACCATATGCTCTGTTAATGTTGGTAGCAGATTGAGAAGCCTTATGACCAAGGTTGAACACATGCAAAAAAAAAGTAAACACATCTCTTCTTTTTGCGTGTTCAAGATGAGGGGTATATAATATTTTAATTTAAATTCTGAAAGAGATTGGTATAAAATTAACAAAGAGGACACTTTAATCATTATATGATAATATAGTAAGTAATGTTTTTTTCTGCAACTATTATAATATATTAGAACACAAAAGGTTTATTCTAAAATCGGACATTATTTTTCGAACATCTTACGCGAAAAAATTATAATAAAGTTTTTATACTGTCATGCACCGAATGGCTCAGTAGCCATTCAAGTGAAAGGGTTAATGAATGCGATTATTGTACGGACATAAAGAGAGGATGAATACGTACATATTATAATGATATGTAGGAGAGATAACGGTTGATCATAGATTTGCAAAGGGAAAGATTATAATAATCAGAGAAACATCCTTCGGGAGTCTGTTTTATAAAGTAGCAGTTTTGGCAAGAAGCTTTCCAACTATAACTTCTTATTTATGTAATACGAAAGGAATGAGAATGATTCGTCCATATGTATCGAAGATGTGAATGTAAACTGGCGGAACAAAGGAATATAGGTTGTCTGGACATTGGCCTTAGCCTGGCAACTCAGCTTTAGTCTCTTTCCCATTGCTGTAATGTAGCTTCCCTATGCCTTTTCTTTAAATACTTTCATGGTAACCATTCTACTAAACTTTCTACTTTGGTACCTAGACTTTATGAATTAAAGTGCAGTACTAGATCGGCGGCAGTCTTATCAATTTACATATGAAATGGCTAGATGAAACCGTAAGTTCTATGCTAACAGTTTCTTCTCTTGCTTTTGGAACCCTCTTCCGTTTTCTTGCTTCACGGTCAGCGTTGATCTTCAAAAATTTAAATGTAATGTAAATCGTTATCTTGACTTGTTCGTTTACTGTTTTCTCTTCTTCCTAGTATTTTTTTCATGTTCTCTAAAATCTCTTGCGTCTTAGGGGATTTATTGCCTTGCTTGGAGTGAAATGATTATAAAAAATGCCACGAAAATATCGGTAGAATAAAGAAAGGTCTGTGACGTTTTGTCAGTGGGCTAAGCGTAGATAATAATACATCACCCACAATGAATCGCTTTTGAAATCTGTCAAGGCCAAGTGACGAGTGAACACTAGCAACACATATCTGGCAGCAACTGGGCATTTCGACGTGGTATAATGCTTTGCAGGCTTGTCTCGTTGGAGAAATTACAGCTGAGTGTGAGTAGTGTGTTCGATCCTCACTCGGTGCTCCACACTTTCGACTTTGGCCCACATCTATGCTACTCTGAGGAAATCATTTGGACACTTAAACGTGATCTAATGGTTAGCAAGCTTGTCTCGCTAGATCAATTACTACTGACTAATAAGATCAACTCTCACTTGGTGTCCCGAAATTTCGGCCTTTGTACAGCATATGAGCTACACTTGAAGAATCACCTCATATGTCAGCAATGTTGCATTTTTGGTCTGAGCTGACTTTTACAACGATAAACCATTAAATTAGAGATACAGCATTGTGTGATTAAAAAGGGTTTTATGGTAACAAGAATTTCTGTACCTTGAAACTAATGTATAGAGCTAGGAGCTTAAGGTCTCCCCACCACACACATATATACAGATGTAGAATTTAACTGTTTTTTCTTGAATTTGAGGGTGTCCAAGTGTTGCCGCCTTGAATTTCTGGCAACTAATTTAGAGTATTTTTAAATATCGTCATGGTGAAGTATTCCACCTTTGCTTTTTACCAAAATAGGACAGATCTTTTTATTAAGCAATGAAACATTTGTATTTAAAGTTACTGTAAATAACTGAGAAAATTGAGAAACTCCAAGACGACATCGATAAATGATGGACGTTATTATATCAAATTCAATAAGTATTGCTTTAGTCAAGTGCTGAACAGTTTATTAGCAGTAACTGTTCAATTTAATAAACGGTAAATTATGTAATTTACGTATATTAATTGCTAGTCTTATTAGTACTATTATGCTATATATATATATATATATATATATATATATATATATATATATATATATATATATATATATATATATATATAGTCAAAATGATTGAATTTCCCGTAACCTTAGCAACTAATAGAAGGTATGTGCTTATAAACTCAGTAAATTTAATTTCCAAATAAGTTATTCCAAAAATAGCTTGAAAACAGTACTGGGGATTATGATTTAATTCTATAATTAAATTTAAAGTTTTAGTTTCTGTTTTTGAAACATGGTAATTCCTGTGTAGATGGGACCATATTTCTAAATTAGTAAATTTATAATGTAATAATAATATATATATATATATATATATATATATATATATATATATATATATATATATATATATATATATATATATGCGTGTGTGTGTGTGTGTGTAAAATTTCTCAGAATTTAACTTGTAGAAAAAGACAATAGGAAAACTAGGTAGTCTTAGTCGACGCGTTTCGTCCAGTGTGTACTTTTTCAAAGTAAAAAAAAAAAAAAACGAAATGAATTCATTGAAACAAAGTATCTATAAATAACGAAATGGCTACCGCCATTTTGTTTGTTATCCGAAACGCGTCGGCTAAGACTACCCAGTTTTCCTATTGTCTTTTTTCCTTATATATATATATATATATATATATATATATATATATATATATATATATATATATATATATCCTAAAGAACGAAACTGAGTCCTGTGTATTATGATAAACTATATCCGACAGTAAGGCCTCTGATCGGGTGATTGAAGGTTTTGAGGAACGGAGAACCACCTTTTAATTACTGTTGTTCAACCCTGATCAGAGTTGATAGCAGCTGTTATGATCCCAGCTATCGGTAAATAGTCAACCCCGAAACACTATGAAAGTATAAAAATACGTTTTTTATAGTAAAATTACCAACAGTACATTTTTAAAGCAGTATTACGAACAATAAATTTTACAACAAAATGAGCAACAATATATTTTATCTGTAGTTGAAGCCATAAAACTCTGTTCAAATTATTTCGATTTCGACATTAAATAACCCATACAGGTTGATGTGCCGCTAAATAAAATCGATTAAATAAAAACAACGACACTGTACAATCTCTACTTTAAATTTCTCGCAAAGCTATCGACAATCTCTTTCGTGTGGTGTCATTGGTTAAGATTATTGCTATGTCCTAATCGATTTGGTTTAGAAATTGAGCACTTTTGATTATTGCGTAGGTAGATGTTTGTTTTTTCTTTTGTGTTTCTTTCCTTTTTAACCGTTCTTTTTTATACATGTATCTACATCCACAAGTCCGCAACATTATGATTAAATAAGCATAATTATGTTTCACCTGGAATATTTATTTTTTAACAAAATACATAATCTTTTTCTTTTGGCAATACACTTCATTCAGTGAGGAATATCTAGACTGAACGTTAATTTAAGATTTCAGATCAAAATTCAGTTAGTATGTGCATATCAGGTTATCCTCGTTCGACAAGGCATGCAATATCTGTAATGTTTTATGCATGTGATATCTGTAACGTTTTATCCATGTGGTATCTGTAACGTTTTACATTGTTGGAGCTATTTCTCTTAAACTGGCGCCACTAGAGTGCAGTTTTTTTTTTGGTTGGGGGTGACAATGGTTTACTTTGCGCAGACGCATATGAAAACAGAGTTAAAAGGCCGACTTCGTAAAAGAAGAGTACAATAATAACAAGTGGAAAAAGCTATCTAAATATTGACTTGTGAAAACTTCCTCATAATTCTAACGGCATTTTATATATGCCGTCATATTTTAAAGCATGGATAAATTATTATGCATATAAAATTCTACTGAACATGATGTGTATGGCCGATTGCTTATTCCTCTTAAGTAATAAAATAGTCCACAATTAATTACTTCATATCCATATAGTTATATATCTAAAGGTCCACATGTAAAAACGAAAAAAAAAAAAGCGCTTAAAATATCAATTTAATACATGACGACATTTTTAAATTAGTATTAAGAGAAAATTATAATCGACATAAAGTGGGTGATTGTTTTTTTTTTATTGCTATTAAGTAAGAAACTGTTACTCGGTTAATTAGTATATATTAATATAATTAGAAGAAAATACAATTAATGACTAACACGTAATAGAATCTTTGAATCATGGTTAGGACTTAATATCAATTTCATATATGCAGCCATCTTTACTATAGTGACAAAGTAGCGCGCTCACATATATATATATATATATATATGTGTGTGTGTGTGTGTGTGATAAAATATAGTTTTATTGTATGCAATAATTATGGGTTAAATTTTCAATATCAAGGATAGAGTTTATGTAAATCTAAAAGTGGACAGTGACGTCAGCACCCAGTAGCGACAGTCTGTTTCATGATTATACGCAATCGTATGGCCAAATGATTACGTATAAGTAGGTATTTCCACTTTTTGGCATACATTTTCCCTACCTAATGAATTTTTTAAAATGAAAAATCATTCTTGAAGATTTCATTTTAGCTTTAATTCAAAGCTAAAAGATTAAATTTTATTATTTCCAGTGCGAAAAATATTTTGGTATATTTCAGATTTCGGTGTATATTGATTGGAATGTCAAATTTAATTTCGATTTTTTTAAATTTTCTTAAAAGCGGCCATTTTCTTGATTTTTAAAAATAAAACAAACAAATTTATCGATTTAAAATTGTCCCAATATATATATATATATTTCTGACACGTTATTTGAGAAAAATTAGAAAATCTAAAGTTAAATTAATCTTATTTGAATGAATATTACTTACTCATAGCATTAAAAAGTAATATACAACCATTTGTTATTGATCAGCTGCTATCTGAAGCGATGATTGATGGGCGATTGAGTGACGAATCGATGACAGCTAGTATGGCTGACTAGAATTGACATAAAATTTACAAAATTTAAATGAAAGCATTTTTTGGGGTATTTTTTTAACTACCTAGTAATTTTTACAAATGATCATATTTTCCGCAATTATCTAATAATTTATTGACTTATTTAACTTTAGAATATGCAAAAATAAAAGAAATATAAAATACTATATTTTTTAAATATATTTCTCTGTAAAGAGACCAAAATCTTAGAACACGTGACCATTTCATAATAATGACATATTTAGCCTTTCATAGATGAAAAAAGTGAACAAATTAAGTAAAAAAATATTTAAAAAATAGAATAGTGTGACTACGTTTATTAATCTTTTCAATTTTGGATTCGTAAATTTCGTTTCCACATAATTACGATATCACTTCCAGGAAATAGTCCAATACAGAATTTTACACGATTTTAAACTATTATATATTATTATAATTAAAACTTTAAAAAAAAAATGAAAAAATTCTTGTAAAAATTAATTATTCATCTAAAAAAAATTATTTCTTCAGATAATAGTGTTCTTAATATAATTTATTTACAAAAGCAATTAAAAGCTTTTCTAATTAAATAATGTCATAGTTTTATTGCATTCATTATTTTTCAATTCAGAGCAGATTTTCAGTCAGAATAGTGAAAGTTCGAAAAAAAATTAGGCGATTTACATTCTCCAAGGAACTGAAATTCAGGAAATAGAAAGTTTTTTTGCTAAATTTCATGAAATTAAGTTGAGGGTAACATATATAAAAAATATTTTTTACCCAAATTTTCTAAACAAATTTCAAAAATAATTCCATTCAAGTCCTGAAAATTTCATTAAAATCGGACAATTATTTGATTTTTACAAGAATTTCCAAATCAATGTGTTTTCAACAGAAAAAAGCAAAAAAAAGTCAATGTAATTACCCCGATGACGTAAACAAAACAAGATTTTAACCAAAATTTCGAACGTCTTAGAAAGAATTAAAAAATTTCAAAAAATAATCAAAAGACTTTAAGACTTAATAATAACATAAACATTTTGACTATGCAGATTTCTGCGAAAAAGTATAAGCATGAAACAAACTGTCGCCACTGGGTGTTGACTTCAATCTCTACATATATATATATATATAGAGAGAGAGAGAGAGAGTGTGTGTGTGTGGATGCGTGTGTGTGTGGATGCGTGTGTGTGTTTGTGTGTGTGTTCAAAACTTTTTATATCATTTGACATGTAAATATTTGAGTAACTACTTATCCTAGGAAAATTACACTGTCTGAAGATATTAAGCAAATCATATAAACTTCAATAATTCAAACTTGGTTGAAAAATCATTGTCAAATTTTAAACAATCAAATTACATGCCAAAACAAATCCTAGATAGAATCAATATATTTTATTGAATTTATTTGATGTTTTCTAAAAAAAAACGTCCCGTCTGAAGTTATTAGGCAAAACCAAATAATCACATATTACTTCAATAAAAAGGTAATAAAATCATTAAAAATTGATCAAAAACTATAATAGAACAAATAATAAACACATATGATAAGTCTTTGAATCCTTTATATTTTAATATATAATAACCCTTCTTCTTAATAACAGCCAGTAATCTATCATTCCATTGATTTTGTTATTGTTTTATGTTCAATTTCCAACATGGTAGTTTTAATTGCTTCCCATTTGTTTCCTTTTCTGTTATATTATTTGCCACAAACATATGATTTCATCTTCACAATTGACCATAGATTTTCGATCGGATTCAGATCAGAACTTCATTCCATTATCTTCTCTCTTGTAAATCTTTTATGCTCAAAGAATTCACGGTAGACTTGGATACATGAGAATGAGCATTGTCGTGCATAAATACACACTTCACTTTGAAACTGCGAAACTGGGACTTTTACCATGCAAAGAAAGTCTTCTTCATAAAACTGTAATAATTAGTATTGTTCAATTCCTTCATCGACTTTGAATGGTCCAATAATGGTTTGGTCGACCATTCCAACTCATTACACTACTGCCTTCTTGTTGCCTTCTTTTAGCCACAGACACATCTGAATTGAATAAAAACCCACCCTTTGGCTTATCCGTCAAATGTCACTAGAGATTCGTCCGTGAAAATCACTTTTCATGTATTCCTTGGTCCAATTTTGATGCTTTAAAATATTTGCTTCAGTGAGAGTTTATCTAGGAGATTTTTATAGTGGAACACACCTATTCTATAGTTAATAGACTCTCTCCCACCTATAATAAGTAGGAGTAGTAAGAGTAACGAGGAGTCGCTCAGTGTCTCGGTCTGAGTTCAGTCTGAAGTCGGACGACCGGCTGACCGGTTGAACTCTCTGCCTTCGGGCGGGGAGGAACCCGAACGAGGCTACGCCGAAGGGCGGAGTCTCGTTCGGGGAAGTAAACCAAGCCTGAATCCGTTTATACGGGTTCAAAGGGGCATATTTTGGCCGAGCCCACAGGCTCGGAGATCCCATATTAAACCGGCCTTGTGCCACATGATGCCCTCGTGGAGGGGTGACTAAATACCGTCGCTTAGTGAGTCGGTCAGTCAGTCAATGTCGGACGACAGTTAGTCGAATACTAAAGCATCAGCGACCACAACTAGATTACTCTGCGTTATACCGATTATATCAAGTTCCTAACGTTTTGTACGTTGAGCCTATTTTAGGACAGACCTTGTACAAATACAAGCCTCCACTGTGAAAACACTCCATTACAATTTTTTACAGATCCCAATGCACAAAGTATTCGACACCTTTTGTTCTTCTTGACTATCCCATTTACAGCCTTTTCAAAGATCTGAGCGCGGGTCAGAAGTGGTTGTTTCACTATAACTCGCTGTAGTTTAGATTAATTTTGAGGAAGCAAGTTCTCAAAACCTTCCCTTCGAGTTTTCTGCTTATTTATATTTTCAACAGCCTTCGTTATCTTTCGATGATCTCTGCAAAGCTCATTTGATATCTTCAATATGGACTTTCCTTCGCTCAGTAACGTTGTTATTTTCTGTTTTTCAGCACTTGTTAGATCCTTCCCTTTACCCATGTTTCAGCATATAGATATTTATTCGTATTTATGTACAAAAAGAAAAAAATAGTTTTTATTAGATTTCAGAAGCCTTAAACTAATATTGGTCTAATCTGCATATTAACTTCAGTCAGTTCGCTTTCGTAAATTCCAAATATCTCAAAAATTAACCATTAAACATGGTAGAAAATTTAAATATTTTACTAAGGGTGGAAATAGACGGGTTTAAATTTGACAAATATTGGTTTAGAACTTTTTTTCAGTTATAGAGGTTTATTTGATGCGCATAACTTCAGATAGGCTGTAAACTAAATAAGCTTATTCTTGAGCAAACGATTTATTTATTTCATTGATAAATACAAAGGTATGTAGATTTCATAAACACTTTCACAATTTTTTAATATGAATAAGCTCATGTGCTTAACTGTGGTATTAGGATTTTCTTCGACCCAAATGCGAATATTAGGCTGGGTGAGTTTACCATTTGAAATGTGACCTCATCATTAAAAAATCTACTTGACACACGTC
>CAHIKZ030004634.1:2667500-2680000 GCA_903632075.3 Acanthosepion pharaonis | reverse complement strand
TACTTCCTATTTATTCACTCCATATTATATTCATCAAGATTTTCAATAACATCTGTGCCTTTTGCTCTTATTTCGGACCTCATAGATGACATCATGATTAACAGCACGCAACCAGCAAACTGAGTTCGACACCGTTCCTAAGCTACTTCTGTTTAATTTCTGTGTATGTTCCGAGCAAAGGTATAATTCCACCCCTTCCTGGGCTACAGTGTTGTTCGATAAAAGTGGCTCACCTGATTTTTTTTACTAAATGTTCTCTTCTCCAATGAAACGAAAGGAGCTAAATTCAAAGTATAAGCGATCTAAAATACGAAGAAGAAGCTTTGAAAGCTCTTTGAATTTAGTAGTAAGTACTGTCAAGGATCCGTTCAGTATAATGTTCTGGGGATGCTTTTCTTTTCATGGAACTGGTTTCTTAAAACCTATTGAAACGACCCTCAGGAGCGAGCAGTACAAGAAAATTTTAGAGTCTTGTCTGCTCCCTTCTGCTGAAAGGGTGGAAATCGACCCCATCAAGCTCATTTTTATGCAGGATAATGCTCCCTGTCACAAATCAAAATTGATGAAGGAATACTTTGATGAGAAGCAGGTGAGTTTAATGACATGGCCACCCCAATCTCCTGACCTCAATCCTATAGAAAACTTATGGAGCATTATAAAGTACAGGCTCTCGAGAAAGCAGTTGAGCAACAAAAAATCAGGTGAGTCACTTTTATCGAATAGCACTGTATGTCCTAACACTGAATACCGTAGTGTGATTCGCTGTCTCACTAAAGTAAGATCAATTATTATTTTAAGAATACTAGAAGTATTGCACTTGTTATAAACTTGTCGCTAGGTCGTATACATGATATCTATTGAGAGAGAGTGTACATGGGACTAGTGTGACATTACTAATTATATAAAAGACATCCATCTGTCTTGAGTCACCTAAGGAGGTGTGTAGTACAAACACGTCAGAAAGCTTACATTTCCTAGTAAGATTATCACGTTTCTCATTGGAGTTTCTAACAAAGTTCTCCTCTCCTATACTAAGCTAAGCAAATTAAGATTTTTCTCGTATGGTATACGAGAATCCTATAGGTTCGTCTTCGATCAAAAATAATTGGGTTTTGCTATTTTAAGGTATTTTATAGAATGTATAACAATTACAAACTGACGCTGGCCTGATATGAAATGTTTCTGTTGAACGACAACTAGCAAACTGGAACTCCCTTCCGTTTAATTCTCTGATAACTGCAATCGTCAAAATTTTAAATGCAACATCAATTGCCATCTTCTGTTTTCTTGAATGCCGTTCATATTGTTTTCCTTTCTGTTGAAGCTTAAATAAGCATGGAATAATACAACACAAAATGTACGTTAACAAAATGTATTGAAACAAAGAATAGGTACACAATATTTACAGTTAGTTTGGTATATTCTTGGGAAGACTGTTCCTGCATAATGGGTTGACTAAATCGCAGTCGGGCAGAGTCTCTGGATTCAATCTCTTAATCTCTACTATCTTCCCCGTCTTCCGGTACCAACCCATATTTATATGGTCGGTAGTCCGCTTATGTAAATTAGGTGTATCATACACAACACTTTCCTAAATACTCCCTATTTTCAGTCTTCTTCATCACTTTCACTCCCTGTAACCCCCTGCGTACTAGTGGCATTTATATACCATATACTATTTTGTTTGGAGTGAAATGATTAAAAAATGTACAATTCTTCTAATGGCATTTATTCCAGAATTAACAGGAAATGTGGCACAAGGCCAAAAGGAGGATGGAGAAATGTTGGCCTTATTTTTAAAGCTAGTTAGCCACAATCAGTGATCCAAACGAATTACAATATTCCTTACACCAAAACAACAGATTCTTACTTACCATTGTTACTATAACCAACATAATACTTCAGAGTCTCAGTAAAGTTCTACCGATGTTCAATTCTGTCCGGGACGTGGGGAATAAAAATAAGAAATTTAAAAAATGTAACCCCAGTGTCTATTTACAATGAATAAACTTTTATATACAACAAACTAAACAAAATAGTGTTAGTAACAACCCCCACCACGAATAATTGTGGTAGAAAAAAACAGTTAACTGGACGAAATTAATATGGGATGACAAACTGGCTAGAAAGCTAAGTGACGTGATCTAATGTCTAATAAGTGTGGTAATTTACTGTATAATGTAATAAAGTGAGTAAATGATATTGTCGTTGAATTTACTCACTTTTTTCTATTAGACATTAAATTACATCACTTAGCATCCACCATAATTCACGTAGATTTTTCAGTTAAACGGATGAATATTTATGAACGTCTCTCAAATTTAAAAATTTTGAAAAACTAAAATCATTTTTATTTTTATTTATAACGCGTTAGTTAATACAAGTTTTCATTTCGTCTTTGTTTATATTGTTCTTTTACAGATATATTTTAGTTAACTAATTAACTCTGAATTGATTAAGCATCAGTCGCATGGTTTTCTTTCAGATAAGCAATATGGCTTTCGCTTCTCTAGGTTAACTACTGATGCATATTGCTGATAAATATTTTGCTGAAAGAATCTATCAAGCTCTAGACGAGAATAATGAAGGCATTTGACAGGATTTGGCATACTGGTATTCTTCAAAATTTGAAAGATTTCTGAAAGAATTTTTAAACTGATTCAGTCTTTCTTATCAAATCACGAAATCAGTTCAGAACTAAGTATCTGTTCTGATGACACAACTATTTAGTGTTGTCTTAATAGTAATTATGATCAGTTCGAGAATGTCGATTTTTTTTCAAAAATGACCAACTATCTATTGTTAAATGGGGCAAGGAGTGGCTTGTTAATTTTAACATTTCAAAAACGAAACTGCTCTCTTTTATTCATCTAAGAAAATCCTTTTTACCTTCCATCAGCATGGCTGATGCTAACCTCCTGGAGAGTGACATTACTACTCAGACTAACGTTTTCAACTGACATGAAGTAGAAAGGGTATATTGAATCAATTGCAGCTAAGAAAGTTAGTTCATTATGTGGTGGTAGACAATTTTTCTCACCAGAATCTATCTTACATATTTATAAGTCCTTACTTTGAATATTACTGCCACATATGGTCTAGTGCCCCAGCTTTATAGTTAGAGATTTTCGATAAAACCCAAAGAAGAATCTGCAATGTTATTAACCTGTTATCCCGGCTTCAGTCCCGTTCCCAACGCCTAACGTAGCTTCCCTGTGTCTTTTCTATGAATACTTTCATGGTAATTTCTTTTTATGAACTTTCCGCTCGGATACCTGGACTTTATGAATGTAAGCGCAGTACTAGATTGGCGGTAAGGTCTCATCATTTTACTAATGAAATGGCTAGATGTAACCGTAGGTTCTATCCTAATAGGTTCTGCTATCCTACTACTCGCTTGTGGAACTCTTTTTCCGTTTCTGTTTCCCAGTCAACTTTAATTTAAATGCAATGTCAATCGTTATCTCCTGTCTTCTTGATTATTATTCTTTTATTCTCCATTCTCCTTAATAGTAGTTTTTTTCTCATAATGTCGAACAATCAGTAATCTATTGTGTTCAAGTGGCTTTATTGCCTTGCTTGGGGGTGAAAATATCTAAAAATATCTAACATTTCTATAAACACACACACACACATATATATATTTATATATATGTATATATATATATGAGAAAAGTGTATATAAATATAAATAAATATATATATATGTATAACTATTTATATATTATATACGCGTTACTTATTAAAAGCGCTCAATATCAGAGATTGAGCTAACATATTTGGTTGGATGGATGTAAGTTTGTGACCCTGGGTTTCACGCTTTAGCGATCGTAAGTTGTCTGACGATCGCTAAAGCGTGAAACCCAGGGTCACAAACTCACATCAAATAAATAAATATATATATATATATATATATATATATATATATATATATATATATCGCTCGAAGGCGATTCCGTGACCCATCAGATTCATAGGGGCACCACATGTGGGGCAGCCGCAGTAGAAATGGTGTTTCTTCAAAGATAGCCTGACGTAGGCCAGCCCTTTCCAGGTTTCAATTCAGAATTTCCTTCTTCTAGAGAAAAAAGAAAGAACACTCAGATTAGTAATCCACAGTGCTTTAGCATTTATTATTTAAAAAGTGCAATATACAAAGTAGAGCATAATATTATACTTATAATTAATTATAATAAATATATATTATATAATTATAATTAATTATAATATAATATATATATATATATTATATCAATATATATATATATATATATATATATATATATATATATATATATATATATATATATATATATCAACAAGCCTCAGTGACGAAGAATAAAGTAGAGTCAACATAGACTAAATTCCCACGGTGATACACATCCAAGTATGCATAGTCGGTACTATAGGGGCTTGTTGGTACAGTGGTATATCGCCTGCTTTTTATCATAACGGGCCTGGTTTGATTTTCGATAGTGGGTGCACACTGTTACAGAGTCTCAAATATGACAAAATGGCCGTCTAGTGCATTCTGTTTAGGATTCTTCTAGACTCGATGAATGTATATATATATATATATATATATATATATATATATATATATATATATATATATATATATATATATATGGGTGGGTGTGTATTGAAAAAGAGACAATTGGAGTTGAGCTCTTAGGGAAGGAAAAGTAATTTGTAAACAGTGACTGTTCTTCGTTTAGACGAATCGAGTTCTCCGGTTACCGGCGTGCTTGTTTAAAAATAAATACGTCTAAATTCACCTTCATCACTGCCGTGCGGCAATGACTTACAGTAACATCTCCGAATGATACCAAATCGGCCTGAGGCAATCGGATGTCTAGCCACACTGCTGAGCTGTGAAACAGCGAAACTGTCTGAGTGTTGACATTAATGTTCACTTATATTTACATACGCTCTATCTCTGATATTGAGCTCTTTATACCATAAATATAGCACACCTTAAAACTATATTTCTTCATATATATATATATATATATATATATATATATATATATATATATATATATATATATATAAAATCAGATTTGGCTAATGTGGATAGATATCCCTATCTATACCTCTACTATGTTGCTCATAGTTTCCCTTGCCTTATTGAGCATTTCGCAGTCACTACGCTAAAAAAAAGAAAAATCCTTTTCTTTCATTGTTTTCCTTCTCGATGGAAACTGGTTGCTGCTGTAATAAAGTTTATTGTTTCTATTTCCTTTGGGCAGTACCTCGTATCTTCATTTTGGATCCATAGTTCAGAGAGATGAATAAATCAAAAATAATTATTATTAAAGTTTGTTATTGCTTTATTCTATATATTTTTGCAATTTTTTTTTTTTTTTTTTTTTTTTTTTTTGCTTGAATTACGTTTTGAACTAACTTCATACGTAGCTCCTCGGATTGTTCCATTTCGTTAATACGTTACGCTGACTTTTGTTTTCGTTCCTATCTTTCCTGTTTAAACCACGTACTTTCCCCATTACTCGCCCTGCTATCTGTCATTAAAATGTACTTTGCAATCATGTTTCATTGCTACGATTGTTCGTGAGGAATTATCAATTATCGCTGGAGAAACGATAAATTACCACTGCGGGCTAGATGATGTCATAAATTTGTAGCTTCCGTTGTAATAAATTAAATTCCACTGTGGCATTAATAAAATGGAACAATGTCTTTTACGAAGCCTGAAAATTTTCACTTTTTGTTATTGTTTCATTATTTTATTTAAAGTTTTTCTTATATTTTGCGTTGTTCCAAATCACTGTTGGAATGACTGCAAAACCATCCCTCAAAGTTAGAGACAAAACATACAGATGCATGCTGGGATTTCTTTCTAGCCAGTAAGTTCTGTTCTTTGTCTTGAAGTCAGAACGCTGCAATCTGTATCTGTTTTGTGTGTTAACGCAATTTAATTTAAATTAAAATTTAATCTAATTTAAAGTTAATTTTAATTTGTGAACCGTTTCGCTTCATTACTATTGCTTTACATACTTTTGTCTTGAAAATATTCTTTGCTTATTATTAAATCTTGTTGTTCTTTTCTTTCTTTTTGTAAACTTTGCCAATTCTGCTTGTTAAGCATTTCTACCAATTACATTTACCCATGGCCAATTACATTTTGGATATTGTCTTTTTCCCTTATGAACAAAGCAATTAATCTTTTAGAAAACAAGCCGTTCAGATATCTCCTTTTGTGTCAACAAGTTGTGTAGTAAGGGCATCTCATTGAATCTCAGTTCAAACTTTATTTATTAATCTATTTTATATCTTGTTCATATCATTATAATGAAGGTAGATTCATTATCTATCCTTCTAATTAGGTTATGTGTAAGAGCGTTTAATTTCTGGAATGGCCCTGTGGGAAAAAAAACTGTTGTTTACTTTGTTACTATTGGGCGCTGTTATGAACTTTCTCTTGATTAACAAGAAAAAGGCTTATGGCCATATCACGTTGAAACAACGGTTCCTTTTCCGTACAATCACCGAAGTTAAGCAACGACTAGTCTTGTTTGTAGATAAATGGGTGAACGCTTGGGAATATCCCCTGCTGTAATCTTGGAAGTGTGGGTGATGTCATGGATAATAAATCATGGCTAGTAATTGTTAATCGGAGAGCCGAGTTCCAATTCCATTTGGGTTCGTTATATTCACTTACGCGCAAATACTCCTGGGAAAGGTATAAATCCGCCTCTTTCCCAGTTATGGGTTAAATAGTGAGAATTTAATCACTACATCATTATTATCTATAAAAAAATCTTACAGTGTAGATTTATTTTCTGGCTTTGAATAACCTGCAAAAGGTTGATAATCGGTAGAAAATGAATCAATCAATCAATCAACAAGAAAATATTTGACTTTGCAAGCATGAACAGTACAGCTGCTAAGGAGAGGAACGCAGCTAAACTACAACTTTTATGTAAACATCGTACGGGAAACAGTATAGGTTTATTGAAGCAGTACATGAAAATTGATTTCTCAAATGTTCATTTGAATGATAAACATTAGACGTTTACTCAGGTGGCTGAGATTAGAAGCTGTATCTTTCATGCAACTATTCAAACAACATAATTTAAAAGACAATACGTTGATGTGGAGCAATTTTGGTGGGGCTATTAAAAAATTAATAAGCATTAAAAAATTAATAAGCATTAAAAAATTAATAAGCATTAAAAAATTAATAAGCATTAAAAAAATATAGATTTCTTCAAAGCTAATAATGGGATTATGGCAAATGCGGAGATATTGGAATTTTTCGGACAAGTGTAATTTTTTTTTAGTTTTACAGGTCACAATGAAGAATATTTTAGCTAAAGAGAATATGCATACATTACACTGTTCATTGTCATTATGCAATGCATACCATTGTCATCCTTGACAAATATAAATAACTAAACTAAATTAAAGGAATGGCTCGCAGGCTCCCCAAATATCTAACAGAAAATATTAAAAGAGTTGTATACGAGAACGAGAGAAAATATTCTATCAAAGAAAATCTCTGCGAGACAATAAAATGGCTGCAAGTAATTTTATAGTCAAAAGAAAAAAGAATTCACAATATCAAGGAATAAAAGACTGAAGGATCTAAAATGTCATAGTAAGAATATTACGCACTAAGATCATGAAATGATTTATTCGAATATATGGAACGTTGTATTAAAGAAATAAGTTTCTGTAGAGTACATCCTTTACATTTGATCGATAAAGTAAAAAATTATGTTGCTGTTTGGTATGAAACGAGTTATTATTAATATTTTAAATAAGTTTGTATATTAAAAACTTTTATTCCCAAGATACATTGCCCATGAGCATTGATGTAATGAAGATGCATACTCCTGAGTCCCCCCCTCACAGTAATATGATTGGCTGGTGTCAGCTATAAATACAGACTGATGGATCACGCCTACTGTCTTCGCCTATTGCTTACCCCTATTGCCTACCACTACGACGAGGACCAGTCCATTACGGTTACCTGCTAGATTGTTCTACTCGGTTACAGTAGTCGGAAACCACTTTGCTACTTCGAACAAATATATCCCTTTCCAGGACATATCAAACATTTTATCAAACAATATACCAAATTTCAAATTACTTTTGGTTCTTCCATTATCTCTTCAAGGTTTTCGCAATTTATGTTCTTTCCCTTTTATATCTTTTTTGCAACCCATAATATTAGCCATTTCCTTATAAAGAAACATTCGACATACACTGACAGTATTGATGTGTATAAACAAATGGTAATGATAATATTAGCGGTTTCCTTATAAGGAATAAGGAGACATTCGGAATTCACTGACCGAGCATCTTGATTATTCATATGTGATTAAAAATGGGATTACCGGAATGCTATTAAATCCTTCTTCAGATAAAACAGCTGGGTATAAGATTAGAAGATATTAATTTAAGATGCAAATTTGTGTTTTGAGCAAAGAAAGATAAAGATAAAATACACCTTTTAAATCCTTGCCGGATTACGAATTTGACAAGATCGAGGTAGTCAGTGTTAATTCAATCAAACGCCTTTGGTCTCGAATCGAATCTGGTCAGTATGTTAAAAAAAATATGTTTACGATATTCAGTTTCTTTTTAGAATTCTTTCTTTCTTTCTATGTATTTTAATAAAATCTTTCTATTAAATATTCTTTTTCGGGAAAACAGATTCCTAAACTCCAGTAGCTGTTATTGCTCTTTCCAGTACCGATAGACTTTTCCTTCTTAACCTTCTATTTGAAATAGTGTGGAATGTTAACACACTATTATGTCATTATTCACTTCGAGTCATATGTGCTGATAGTTAGTCCTTTCTTCTCGCTTTCTTCTATCACCCTGTCTAGGATGTCCTTCTGGTTATCTTATATTGTTATGATTACACCACAAATGGTAATGTTATCGCTCTTTCTAGTATTAGCGGGTGTTTCTTTCCTAACCTTTTATTTGAAGTAGTGTGGTATGTCGATACTTTGATTTATGTCGTTATTTTCTCTTCGAGTTACATGTGTTCTCCATTTTAACTTTAGCTTCTGTAGACCACATCATTTATATTTGATCGATAAAGAAAAAAGAGTATGTTGCTGTTTGGTGTGAAATAAGTTATTAATATTTTAAATAAGGATGGATACCAAAAACCTTTATTCCCAAGATACGTTACCCATTTTATCAAACAATAAACTAAATTTCAAATTAATTTTGGTTGTTCTATTATTTCTTCAATTTCTCAATTTATACGCCAATAACTACACAATATCCCCTTTTTCTTTTATATCTTTTCTGCGAACCGTAATATTAGCCGTTTCCTTGTAAGGAAACATTCGGTATACATTGATCGAGCAGCCAGTGTTCCGTTCGAATAAAATTTATAAAATCTTACTAGGTTTTTCAAGTCCAGTAGCTGTTATCGCTTTTTCCAGTATTGATGGGAGATTCTTTCCTAACCTTTGATTTGAAGGGGTATGGAACGTCAACATCATGATTATGTTATTATCTTCTATTCGAGTTACATGTGCTATCCATTTTAGTTGTTGCTACTGTTGGTAGTCCTCAAGTGATGAGGTTTCTATTATTTAATACAGTTCATCTATCACAGTACAAATACTCCTCACTTAACGATTTACCTTTTTTAACCACCCGGGCTTACGACCAGATATAAAATATCATAAAATAAAATAAAAATTTTAAAATGGAAACTCTGTATAGTAAACACCGAGTAAGATAGAAAGAACGCTTAAATATTCTCCAATAGGAGTCAGGATAGTCATAGAATTTCTCAGCTTCATTTTCTGTGTACTTGTGTTGAAAAAATGCTCTGGTTACATGGAAGAATGGGTCAAGCAACGCGAAGATCGATAAGAGTAGAGAACTGTTGAATGTTATGGAATATTCCTTAAGCATAGAAAGCGAATTGAGAACAATTAACCCCTATGGATTGGCTAAATGGTACGGATCAAAATTCCAGTAATACGTGAAGAAAGCCGGAGGGCAAATCGTTGTGCAAATAACAATCAAGATGAACATATTGGTATGAATAACAATGCAAACTCTGCCCAGATTGGGAAACCTTGGAAATAAAGTTTTATCGAACGCAAACCTTGATTTAGAAATTATTTTTTTATTTGGAAGGTACCTAATGATTTCATTGTATCTAATATGGTATATTGAAATGATAGAATTGTCTTTTTTCATGGAAAACACCAAATTCATGGGGATTTCGGAGGATCATAATGATGGTTCCGTACATGAAAAATTATATTTTACATTCCAATTAACCTTAGAAAATCATAAATGATTTTCTTGATTTCAACTCCAACTAACAATCACTAATCATTAATAAATAATTCAAGCGAAAATAACTGACAACATATTTTACATAACTTGACAGATGGGCAGACAGACAAGAATTTAATGATTAGAATTTTTGAAGTATCTATGGAGATTGAAAGCAAAATAAGATATTGTTCAGAATCGATGCTAGATATTAGGTTGGTGCAAAAATAATGACGTAATAATGTCGTTTTTTGACGTTAAAAAATACGTCAAAAAACGACATTATTACGTCATTATTTTTGCACCAACCTAATATTTCATCGTTACATAAGCATAATGGCTATAACTCTACGCATTCTTTATATAACAAACTGAATGAGAATTTAATCAATGAAGATGTCCTCAATAAGACTGATATACCACTTCTTAGGGAAATTGAAAATCCTCGAATGAGAATTTATGGTTAGGTCTGTAAGCTTCACATTCTGTACTGTACTTCCTCAGTTGAGAATTACACGTGATATAATTAGAGCAGTACGTTCAAGAAGTCTGGACATATATTTCATGACAAGAATTCCAACTATTTTCTTATGTCCTTGTTGTTAACTTCCAAACACTCCTCTGACAGGTTCTTCAGGCCACACCCATCATTTCCACCAATCAATTCTACTGAGTGATGCAGTGTCCCATGTAAAGTTTGGTTAATCTCCACCCATGAAAAGTTGTCACACAAGTTTAGGGAAGTTTTTACAAGGGTCCTTAAATTTCACTAAGTCAACCTTATGGGGTGATGATACAATTGATAGGATTGATGTTAAATTTTTGAAGCTTGTGTGTGGCAGGGAAGAACGAAATCAGAAGGGATTTCTATAGACGAGAAAATAAATTATTAGAATAGAACAAATCAAAAATAAAATGATTTGAGCAAAGAAACCTTAAAGATTTCTCCATAATTATACAACAATATTCTACAGACAAATCTCTTGTTTATGTTGCCTCATCTCATTGTATGGTTACAAACTATAAACCTAAATTGAGCTTGAAATATTGTGTAAATAGAATTGAATCTTGCTAGTTCACCAGTAAAACGATGAAACCTCGTTGCCAATCTAGTCGTACGCTTATATTTATGTAGTCGGGGCAACAGGGGAAAAAAGCTCATCAGAGCAGCTGCCATAAAAGATATTTGTAGAAAAAGACAGAGGTAAGCCACTTTGCGTCGGTAAGAAAGTCAAGATGCTAAGTCAGAATCAATTACATTACAGACCCTACATTGACTTTCGTCAAGATATTTTACGTGTTCGAAGGAGGAGGGGTGTATTCAACATTTGATAATTTTGCGACAGTATGTGCTGAAAGGTTTTAGGTAGTTTTGATCAACATTTCTTTTCACTGTTATTCGAAAGGAATTGTAAATGTAATGACTAACTAACACTTAAGTCAAATAATAGAAATAATAATATTTATCAAGAATTTATTGCAGAAGATATCGAGTTTTACGAAAACATTGTTGACAGTTATGTATTCATTTACATAACAAATTAATAAAAATAATATATATCTTGATGTTATGTTTAGTTTGTTGTTAGGTATTTTTCATTTCTTTTTGTTATTGGCAGCATTTTAAAATACTTTGGTTGCAATGCTAAGTTTCCTAAGTTAAACAAACTGGAGCTATTTCGTTTACACTTTGTTACCTCTCTTTTCCATTGTTGTTTTTAGATCGTTTTTTTCTAGTCATCTTGATGGCAATAGCGAAATTCGGAAATTTAGAATGGTCTTATTTCATTCCAAAAATAAAACCTGTGAAAAGGCATATTTTAAATTAATACACGATCAAAAATAAAATGATTTGAGCAAAAAAAAACTTAAAGATTTCTCCATAATTATGTAACAATATTCTACAGACAAATCTATTCTTTATGTTACTGTTAAGGGGTCCACCACTTTTTATACAAGTGGACTCGCCCAATGTGTACTTGTACTGCTGCCGGTGAATACCCGAGAGAGTGAGGAAGTGAGAGAGTGAGAGTGTGAGGTTACCGCTTTGTAGGAGTCACAGTTGCGAGCACGTAGACTCAGAAGGAAGTCATACTTCGATACTGAATTTCCCAGACTGTATATATATATTATTATTACTACTAACCGCATTTCTGGATCTACTAACCATATTACCAATTGTATTATTGCGTCAATACATTTATTTGCTATATTTC
>CAHIKZ030004634.1:2582500-2662500 GCA_903632075.3 Acanthosepion pharaonis | reverse complement strand
TCCTAAAGAACATGGGAAAGAGACGGAAAAATATCCTCATAGCCACTGAATGCCAGTCAGCGCTTCAGCTGATGTCAGTGGCTGCCACCAAAATTTAAACACATGGTCAAACCAGACGTACTTAGGGTTTCCCTACGCGAGAAAAACCTTATTACAGATAGATATGTAAGCAAACAACGGAGAGTGGATAAACTGAGAATCTCTTGCCAAGTATATAGAACCCACATTCGGAGAAACCTCTCAAAGCCACACGCCCTATGGACGACAGTCGTGAACGAATCCGGAATTGAGTAAAACGTAATGTTGCATACGTGTGGTTAAGTCTCATGTTTTCATTAAAATGTTCTACGATAACGTTACAATAGGGCATGTCGATTTTGGAACAGATGTATTACACTCAATTTGAAAGATGTGACTTGATACAATAAATAATTAGAAAATATTTTTTCCAGATGGTTACCATGTTTTGAGACGAATTTAAAGATTAAGTTTAGGTTCAAAATCGAATCGTTGGAATTTCATTCCGGTGATCAGTTAAAACCATAAGGCACAGCTTTATAAAATTCATAATTTACTGAAGTTTTAAAAATTGTGTATGGACAAAAAAATATTGCATATTTTGCTTTAGATGATTCATAATTAAAATTCTGGTTTGAATATATTTTCCATTCAATGTATGTAATATAAAAAATACCAACATTATTGCGATTTATTCTTGAAAATGTTTCATTTTGAAGTCGGTTTGTAAGGAAAGGAAATTAGATATTTCTGTACATTTTTCAGACGATTTTGATGTAATGGAATAACCAGACACCCCCATGAATGATTACACTATAGGTAGTAAATACCTATGAAGTCAACCGTTTACGAGAGACACGGTAAGAAGTGTGAGAGCGTGACTACTCAAACACGTCCGAACTTCCAATTAGTGGCACTCACTAATAGATTGACCTCTGTGTATAACTGTACCATATTTTATATTGTGATTGTTGTGAACAATAAACCTTTCTTCTAGTATCCACCTGGTGTTATGTGTTTATTCCCTTAGCAGGAAATATAAAATATTTTTAAAACGAAATGCTCAAAACTTGATAAAAACTATGAATGTAATTGTTGATTTCAGATTTTAAATCGTGTGCTTTATTGATTTTCTAAAATAAGTGTAAAATCAACTTTCCCTAAGTTTACAATAAAATATGAAAATATACTTAACATACATAGAAGCAATTCGGGCACCTTGAGGCGGTGTAATGATTAACAAGCTTGTCTCGCTAGAACAGTTACGACTGAATAGTAAGTTCGATCCTCACTGGGTGCCTCATAATTTCGGCCTTGTGCCACATCTAAGCTACGCTTGGAAAATCATTTGGCACCTCGAGGCGGTGTAATGGTTAGCAAGCTTGTCTCGCTAGAACAGTTAAGACTGAGTAGTGAGTTCGATCCTCACTGGGTGCTCCATACTTTCGGCCTTGTGCCACATCTAAGCTACGCTTGGAAAATCATTTTGGGCACCTCGAGGTGGTGTAATGGTTAGCAAGCTTGTCTCGCTAGAACAATTACGACTGAATAGTGAGTTCGATCCTCATTGGGTGCCTCATAATTTCGGCTACGCTTGGAAAATCACTACATTGAGGCAATTCTGGGCCATTCCTAATCTGAACAAAGTTAAAAATTTAGATCAGAAATAGAGAAAGTTAATCCCAAAGACCTATAATAAGAGAAAAGAAAGCATCCGTCGGATAAAAGAATAGAGCAGATTTTTCCCCCGAAGTAGGTTGCCATTTCTTTCTGCGGTAGACTAATTGAGGGGAAATGATGCAAGAACATCCTGGTTTTGTTAAAAAAAATCACTGGAACAAGAAATATAATCTTTATTATCAGAATATAGATTTAGCGTGTAACGGAGCTCTGTTTACAAGAATAACGAATGTTCAAATTATGACTCCCTGTGTAAGCATAGACTGTGGCCCACGTTCTACTTTTCACCGGTTGAACAAATTGCTAAACGTAATTTTTTATTGCAATGCACTGAGAGAGCAGACTTTTGGGATTAAAACGGTGCCAATTTTCTGTCTGGAATTTTATAAACTGATTTATTCGAGCTGGTATCCACATATTAGTTATTACGCAGGCATATTTTAAATAGTTTCCATTTTCCGCTGCGTTGATGTGCGCAGAAACTGAGAAACGCACTATCTAAGTTCACAAGGAAGCGAGAGTTGAAAATCACGCCACGACGAGAACTGAAAACACGAATACTGTTTTCATTATGCTGGTTATTTATTCATAGATTGACCTGGCGGATGGAGAGAAGTGACACTTGAAATACTTTTGCAACAGATTAACGGACTAGATCTTCTCTCCGGACAGCAAGAACCCTTATATAACTGTGGTGAACAGCCCCCGTAGAAGCAAGCAAGCCAGAGTGGCTTG
Organism: Acanthosepion pharaonis; assembly: GCA_903632075.3. Taxonomy (NCBI): domain Eukaryota; kingdom Metazoa; phylum Mollusca; class Cephalopoda; order Sepiida; family Sepiidae; genus Acanthosepion; species Acanthosepion pharaonis. Next base: position 2,660,067 of record CAHIKZ030004634.1, on the reverse strand, counting down.
CATCTGGTGTATAGAAAAATAAGGGTCTTATGCGGCACGTGACATCAGCAAGTTTGCTTCGTAAAAATGGCATTACTCTCCCGTCCAGCCATTCTAGCAATAATGAGGGTTTTTTGTACAGTTTGGCATGCTTCCACCAATAGTAAGTCGTGTGCTGATTGGTCGAACTGGAGGAGGCAATTTGCCTGTGTAGCCGAGAATAACAGCGAAGAACGCTGATTGGCTGGGAAAACCGCGGTATTGGCCTGATAAAAGAGTGCTGGAGCCGTGAAAAAGGGGAGAGAAACGTTGGCTATACGTAGTGACGTGTGAAGAAAGAGAGGACGGGGAATTGAACCAGCGATATCGTGATTTGTACAAGTGACGTTGCAGCAAGACAGACTTATTTAAGCTACAATGACCCTTTAACTATACTGCGCATCTTGAATTATCATTCAGCCCCTGAGGAATAAAGATCAGCTTCTTACTATTAAATTACTAGAACAACTTTTAAGATTAAAAGAAGATTGTGCAGCAGTAAAATCAGTGACTGAACAAAGAAGAAGCGATTAATAGGAATTGATATACATTGCTGTAAACTTCAACAGAGATATTATATGAACTAGATTTCAACCACCCAAGTAGTCATAAATCAGTTTACAAATGGTAATGGCAATACTAAGTTTAGCCGTTTCTATACAAGAAACCCGTCCTGGGTAAGACGATAAACTACATCCGCGTCCTGGGTAAGACGATAAACTACATCCGCGTCCTGGGTAAGACGATAAACTACATCCGCCTCCTGGGTAAGACGATAAACTACATACGCGTCCTGGGTAAGACGATAAACTACATACGCGTCCTGGGTAAGACGATAAACTATATCCAACACCAAAGACTCTGATCAGGAGATTTTGAGAAGCGTGGAATCACTTCTTAATTGCTGGTGTGTCCAGCCCCCACCCCCTACCCGGGGTGGTAGAACCCGTCAGGGTCCCAGCTATGGGCAAATAGTTAATCCCCCCCCAAAAGAAATCAAAACACAACGAAAGTATAAAAATAAGTTTTAATACCAGCAATACTTTTTGGAAAAAATATTTCCAGCAATATATTTTTGGAAAACAAAATACATTTTCAGCAATAAAAATCTCGTGGACATTAAATGCCCCATTGAGTTGTTGATATGCCGTAAAACAAAACAGAAACATACGAGAAAGTTTCTCTATTCTTTGCAGTACTGTCGGTTGAAAGACACAAAATATTTATTTAAAAAAATGGTTGGGTAGGAAGAAAAAAGATTTCTCAAGTTACTGTTATAGATCTTTCAAGTATACTTGAGAATTTCCTTCCTGGCCTATATTTTTAGAGAAATCCAACATCTTGATTATATTATTACTTCTTCTAATTACATGTGATACACATTTTACTTGTTGTTGCTATTGGAAAGTATTCAATTAATATGGCTTTGTTGTTTGATAAAGCTATTTGTGATTCTATAGCGCTAGCCTTGGTGACCTGGTGAAGCTCCAGCGCTCTGCTAGATACCCCAAGATACTTGACAAAATTTAAAGAAATACGAATATTATCAAGCTTCAGTCTCTTTCCAACAGCTGTACCTTAGCTTCCTTCTATCTTTTCTATAATTATCTTCATGGTAATTGTTGTAACCTAGTGAAGTTTACTGAATACAATAATCACACGAAGGTTGGTAATGAACGATAATACTTAGGACAAGAACAACACATATACGATTCGTCGGCGGCGCGTAGAAGTAGACAACTGCTAAATGTGAGTCATGTGAATTCCTCAATGAATCTCTAACTGCAGGATATCGACTAACCACCCCACGCGGTCAGATGTGCCACAAGGCCGACTTTAAAGTGGGGTATTCAAGCCCAGAGGATAAGCCAAAAATTCCCCGCACACACCGTATAAAACGGGGTCGGGTAGTTGTTTCCTGAGATGAGACTCTTCCCTTCAACATAGTCTCGTCTGCGGATCCTCACTACTCGGAGGCAGAGTGTTTGACCAGCACAGCTGGAGACGAATCTCCAACTGCTGGATATCTACCAACCGCCCCACGTGATTAGATGTGGCACAATGCCAAACTTAATGTGGGGTATCCGAGCCCGTAGGCTCGGCCAAAAATTCCCCGTAGACCCCGAATAAAACGTGGTCGGGTAGCTGTTTCTCAAGACGAGATTCTGCCCTCCGACAAAGCCTCGTCTGGGGATCCTCTCTGCCCAGAGGCAGAGAGTTTGACCAGCACATCTGGAGACGAATCTCCAGCTGCAGACCAACATACAGTATTTATTACTGTATTTATGTGAATGAGGACATACCCATTATCGTCCGTGGGTATGCTACAACAGTAATTGTTCGGTTGATATTACTTCTTTCGTACCTCTTCCTCACGAATTTATGCCCGGTACTAGATTGGCAGCTAGGTCTCATGATTTCATTATTGATATTACTCAATGGAACCGTAAGCTCTCTGCTATGTTTTTCTCCCGCATTTTTTTTCTCCCGCATCCCGCTTGTGGAATTCTCTTCCGCCATCTTGTTTTCTGTCATATTCGGTCTTCAAAAATTTAAATGCAATCTCAATCATTATCTCCTGTCTCCTTGAAACTGTCCTCTCTGTTTTTTCATTCTCAGTAACGTGTCGCGTCTTATTGGCTTGGGGCGAAATGATTCCAGAAAAAGTATTGTCATCTTAAAGGCCTACAGATCTCATTCACTTTCAGCCATTTATAATGATTAATATGAGAAAGTGGTTGTATATACACTGGCGTGCAAAGGTTTAGGGACAACTACATTAAAAGATTATAAGCCTTTATTATTGTTTAAGAATTTAGATTTTTACACTATGCTTTTATACATAGTATCCGTGGAGTTTGAGGGTTGGAAAATGAATTATTCCATTTTCGTAGGTGACGAGTTTTAAGCTGCTTGAAGCTGGAAAAGTCTATGCAAACATGATAAAATCTGGATAATATACAAATATCTTAGAGTGAAATGTTCCATCTAATTTTCATAGGTTTGCATGTCATTGTAATGAAACAGTAAACTGCTTTTTTATACTAAAATCATGGTCAAAACAAACAAAGATAAAGGTTGTGACTTTGAAGGGGAAGATGACTCAGCGAGATAGCCATACGGCCGTTAATTTCTAAAATTACCAAAACAAGCTTGATACTACTGGAAGTGTTTTAAGTGCAGAGAAAACTGAGAAATAACATAAACGTGAGTCGAATAAAGATGAAAGAAAAATTGTAAGAATCTCAGTAGGCAATCCCAAATTAACAAACAGAAAGGTGAAGGGTGAATGTAATCTCAACAGTGAAGTTTCAGTTGATACAGTCCACAGAGTATTTAAAAAAAAAAAAGAACCACTTGAATGCACGTATAAGTGGAACATCGTCATTAACCAAAACCAAGGGTAAAAATTGAGGTAGTCAAAAGAACATCTAATATGGACCACTTATGGTGGAGTAATGGATAACGGCTCGGATTAAGGAATCTGAGAGCCGAGTTCGAATTTCAGTCGAATCCATTACATCTACTTATGTGCTAATAACCTTGGAAAAGGTATGAATCCTCTTCTTCTACCCCCAGCTATGGGTAAATATCAAGATAGACTTTGATAGCAACTGGTCTACCGCAGAAAGAAATGGCAACCTACTGAGTGAAAAAATCCGCCTCGTCAGTCATTTATCGAAAGATACATGATCGCTTAAGCGTGTATCATGCATGGCACATAACTGACTGATGTGCTAATACTCTTGGGAAAGGTATGAATCTTCTTACACACACCCCGCTAGCTATGGGTAAATAGCAGGATATACAAGGCTCTATAGCCTTGGATGGCAACTAGTCTACTACAGCAAGAAATGGCAACCTACTTCGGGGAAAAATCTGCCTCGTCAGTCATGTATCGTTCGATACATGGTCGCCTAAGTGTGTATCACGCATGGCACATAACTGACTTATGTTCTAATACTCTTGGGAAAGGTATGATCCTCTTCTTCTAGAAACTATGGGTAAATAGCAGGACAGACAGGGTCTATGGATGGCAACTGGTCTACCGCAGAAAGAAATGGCAACCTACAGCGGGAAAAAAATCTGCCTTGTCAGTCATGTATCGAAAGATACATGATCGCCTAAGCGTGTATTATGCATGGTACATAACTGACTGACTGACTGAATAGTGAAAATAAAAGGTAATTTTTAGTAATGAATGCAAAATAGGGTTAAGTTCTTAGGAAAGAGTAAATGTAAGAAAACAGTGCAAAAGAGAAACAACGCAAGATATACTACAAAAGCGGTCAAATTTGATGGTGGACACGTAATGGAGTTGCCACAAAAGCGATGGTAGAAGAAAATTGGTAAATGTTGATGGAAACCTAAACAGCGAAAACTATTAGTTTACTGCTGTTTAATTTTCTGCGAGGCTACGAAGATGGAGAACTCCTTCGGTATGAAGATGCTCCTTTGACGCACATCCCATACAACAAAAAGATTTCTTGTGGATGAAAGTCTTCAATTTTTGGAAGTCTGCCAACCCAATCTATATCTAGAATTCTCAAAATGTATGTATGTGTGTGTTGTGTGTGTGTGTGTGTGTGTGTGTGTGTGTGTGTGTGTGTGTGTGTGTGTGTGTGTGATCTGATGTTGTTTATGCGTCTCTACAGTTTTCATCCGATTTCAATGATTTTTTTTTGTTTGTTTGATAGATAATACTTCAGTGTCGTTTTTGAGTCCAAATTGGCTGGAAAAAAATTACAACCTTGAAGGTGAAAAATTGAAAAAGCTGATTTTTTACATTTTGCGCAAAAATCGAAGGCAAAATTTAATGTCTGTAAAAAACAGCGTACAGTCAATTTAAAGAGTTGAAATCTAACGCAAAAGATTATTAGAATTATAAAAAAATATTATAAATAAAAATTATGGTATATTATTATTATGACAGTCCATGGAAGGGGTTCCTTCCTTGCAAGATTGAGAACGCAAAAACGGCCCTTTTCAGGGCCCCCCCCCTTCAAATTGTTAACCCCCCCCCATTTAGGAATGTGCTTCAATTGCACCCAATTATTGTTACTAATATTGATTTTCGGGAGGGCTGACTTTAAACATAAACTGATCCAAGTGAACGACAAAAATTCCCTGTAATGAAACACCCGGTCGAAGATGGATTATACTGCAAGTGTCCTCATATAATTGAACCATTGTGTTAGGAACTGAAGAAACACGTGATAGAAAAAAACCCGCAGTCTTTAAGAACTTTGGGATTACTTACCAGAAGAATGCGAAAATATGGACCATATTCTATTCATTGCATCATTAAATTGAGTCAGTTATTTGAGCCAATAATACTAATTCAATCAGTTATGTGCCATGCGTGATACCCACTTAGGCGATCATGTATCTTTCGATATATGACTGACGAGGCAGATTTTCCCGCAGTAGGTTGTCATTTCTTTCTACGATAGACCAGTTACCATCCAAGGCTATAAAACCCAATCTTTCCTGCTATTTCCCCATAGCCGGTGGTGGAAAATACGAGGATTCATACCTTTCTCAAGGGTATAGCACGTAACTGAATGCAATGGATTCGACTGGAATTCGAACTCTGCTCTCCGATTCCTCAATCCGAGCCGATATTCATTATTCCACTGTGCCTACTAATTACTAACTCCATACTTTTGTAGTTTCTGTAATAATAAAGGTGACTTTTAGCAAAAAGAAAATCCTTATGAAAAGAGCTGAAAAGTGAAAATTTCGTTTGTGGTCCAGTATTTTGGCATGGCCTTTTTACAGCTTCACTATGCTTAAGATGCTCTTTTATTCATCATGCATCATTAGCGGAAGTTTGAAAGAACAAGCAAGAAATATGGGAGTAGAATGTGAACGGCTATTTTAGAAACCACCAACAAAGGTATCATGAAGGAATAACTCCTAATATTTCCACTAATTACACAAGTCAGTTTACAAAACATTTCTACAAAAGCATCATATAAAGAGATGGGGGTAAATATTGTAAAACAAGTGTTACCATTCTTGTCAACGTAATCTCCAATTCCTACCATCCTCTCTTCCACTGATCTCAATCCTCATTCATCAATCCCATTTGAACTTTAACCCTTTGCCTTGAGTGTTCCCCCAGACTTTTATTGAGCTAAAATTAGAAAAGAAATCGACCGAAAGGATAATTCTTCTGTATTGTAAAAACAGATACAAATCAACTTCATTATTGAATTAATGCTTGTAAAATTTGAATAACTTCATATCACATACCTAATGTCTTGGTTGCTTCTTTGAACGTTGGGGATTGGTTCTACTGATTCGCAAACAAAGAACTGTACCAAATAACAAAAACAACATCACTTATGAACTGCAAAAGCATTAACTATTAAAACGGCTAGCCCATGCAAGAAATGGTAAAGAAGCGAAAGTGTTTATGTCGAAATCTTTGAGATTAGAAATTATTATTAGCTTATGCATTATTATACATACCAATATGTTCACCTTATTATTCACACAAACTTTGCACCCTCAACCATTTATCCATTCCATCGGGATTGATTGTACTCAATTCGCTTTCTATGCTTCAGGAATATTCCATATCCTTCAATAGTTCACTGTTATCGACCTTCGCGTTGTTTGACCCAATCATCCACTTAACAAAAGCATGTGATTTTTTTCAGCACAATTACACGGGAATTGAATCTAAGGATTTTTATGGGTGTCCTAGCTCCGGTCTATCTTACACTTCGCCTACCATAAAGAGACAGCTATTTTTTTTTTAATTTTTATTCTATTTTATGAGTTTTTATAGCTGGTCGTAAGCCTGGGGTGATTCAAAAGGTAGGTCGTAAAGTGAGAAATAGCTGTACTGTGATAGATGAATTGTACCAAATAACAAAAACAAAATCACTTGAGAACTACGAACAGCAGCTACAACTAAAATGGATGACACACATAATTCGAATAGAAAATAATCTCTATCTATAAAAGACAGTATGTGTGTGTGTGTGTGTGTGTGTGTGTGTGTGTGTGTGTGTGTGTGTGTGTGTGTGTAACGAATGCACGGCCGCAATTTTTGACGGATTTGCACCAAAATTTACATGCACATGCTCCAAGTTAGCGGAGAAGGCCAAGACCGACTTTGCATTTCCCAACTCCCATCGATAGTGGAAATAATCGATTTTTTCATGCTTCAACGGCAGTTTTCATGTAGTTTGCGGCTGTTTTCTACCGGCCAGAGTGAGAGCCTATAGCTGGCTGCCACGAATAGGCAAGAAGATTCTATTGGCCAGCGTGAGAGCCAACAGCTGACTGACACGAATGTTAACTAGCATGCTAGCATGCAAAAAAAATTGATAGCTGTATTCGTCACAAGTGGGAAAAATTTAAATCTGCATGGCACTTTACTCCAATTTGCTCATTCGCTTGCTTAAACTTACCGTTGATTCTGATTCCGCAGAACTGGGTTTGGGTGTGAAAAAGTATTTGTTGTTAACATTTTTTTTTCATTCGGTTTTTCGAGTTACAAGTCCTTTTTTAAAGCTGATCGTTTTGTGTTCATTTTGTTTAGTTCTTTTTTTCGTAACAGATTTAATAGAGCTTAGAAAAAATTCGAAGTGTTAGATAGGCAAGAAGTAAGGCATGTAGCAACATCAGCACGGCAAAGGGCACTCCATTAAAGGCAAGGAAGGGCAAAAATATTTTAAGTCAAGTAATAACTATTGCTGAGTCGTACGATTTTTTAATCAAGCACGGGCAACGCCGGGCCATGCTGCTAGTGACAGAATAAAGATGTTAATATTTCAAAGCACTTCAAATAAAAGGTCAGGAAGGAAACACCCATCAATACTGGAAAGAACAATAAAAGCTACTGGACTTGAGAAACCTGTTTTCCTGAAAAATTGTTTTAAGAGGAAGATATTATAAAGTTCAACCGAAAGCCGTGCTGGCCGTTTGGTCAATGAATGCCAAATGTTTCCTTGTAGAGGAGCAGGTAATGACATCATTACTATTACAAAACAAAGTTCAACGAAATTAACGTACTTCTTTGCTACATTTTACATAAGTTTGGTCTTTGATGTTCCAATTTCGAATAATACTAACAAAAAATGCCGGGGTTGAAAGATTTTCTCTTTTTTTCCATGAATTTCCAAACAATTTAAATATGTAAAATGTAAGTAAATCGTTGTCGGGAAGATATTTAAGACTCACTCAGTCCTTTTCACACATTAAATTAATCAAGACTCCTTTAGGTACGATATGCCAGGCTCCAAATTGCATTTATCAGAAAACCATGATCTAGAGCCCTAGTGCTGCAACCACTTTCGTTACTGAAACCCCCACTCAAATGAAGTCTTCTCTGTCGACTGCACACCTGCAGAGGAGTGACCCCCGCCCTCGATGAGGCGTCCTGGGTATGATAATAAACTACAGCATGGCCTTTGATCAGGAGGTTTTGAGGAGTGTGGAACTTCCTCTTAATTGCTGGTGTTCCCAGGTCTACGCTGTTCTGGGGTGGTAGCAACTGTTAGGGTCTTAGATATGGACAATTGGTTGCCCCCCTAACTGGAGTCAGAGCACTATGAAAGTGTAAAAATAAGTTTTAATACCACCAATACATTTTGGAGAAAACAATTACCAGCAACACATTTTCGAAAAAAAAATACCAGCAATATATTTTTGGAAAAAAATATTGGTTAATTTGCAGTGTAACACCCGCGCTCAGTTTGCATTAAAAATTTCCAAAATACTTACATTTATGTGTAATTGTACATGCTCCATTCGAATCTGGATTGATAAATTTGATAAAATCTACCGTTTTGGAGTTATTGATAGTAAAATTTCGAATTCAATCGCGTCATTGGCGGCAGCCATTACTGTCCTTGTTTGCATACATTCGCTGTGAAAGCTAAACGCGGAAGACTAGGCACGGAACAGATTTTTCTTGTCTAAATTTGTCTCAATTTCTGCGTACGAGAACTATTTACGTAGAAACGCTCAGTATGCGCAATGATACCTACACTGATAGCTATTCTGCAGCGAATGTATGCAAACAACACCAGTAATGGCTGTCCGCGACGCAAATGAATCCGAACTTTCACTGTCGATAACTACAAAACGGTAGGTATTATCAAATTTATCAAGCCATATTCGAATGGAGCATGTACAATTACATATGAATGTAAGTATTCGGGAAATTTTTAATGTGAACTGAGCGCAGGTGTTACACTGCTAATTAACCCAAATATTACCAGCAATAAAAATAAAAAATCTTGTCGGCATTAAATAAACCAAACCAAACCATCAAAAGAAGTCGAAATTGGTTAAATGCAAACTTTAAGTTCTTTTCGGGAATGTTCTCTTTTCCCTGACGAACAGCTCGGCCGAAACCCCATTTTTTAACGAGAAATGTGAAAGTTTTGTTCTAATCTTCCTAAGTACGCATAAGATTAATATAGTTCCATAAGTGAGATGGAAATCATTCAGGAATGCGGAATCAAAATGACAAAAGTTTATTTAAGTCTATAGTGCGACTTCGCTGTGTCACAGGTGCCTGTTACGAGCAAGCTCACGTTCAACGGAGAAGTTAATCTTTCTTCCGCTGAATATACAAGCGATTTTCTATTTTCTTCACTACTGTTAACGCGATCAGGCTGCATAATACAAAATAGGCTAAAACAGATAAATCTTGAGCAGATCAATACAAACAGATGAATCTATTTAAAATTAGGTAAATGTTGGGAAGTTCAAACTGCTATCTTCTACCGCATTGCTTGTCGGGTTTCTGACAAGAAAGATCTCAGCAGAGCCATCTTTTTAGCTGACCTAAGACACTTAACCCGAGGCAAATTTACAATATTCTGCTGGAAGACCGAGATTTCATGGTTTCATTATGTTTCAAGAGTCTAGGATGAGTAGAATAGAATAGAGTAAAATGGAATAGAGTAGAATAGATTTTCAGTAGAATAGAATAAAGTAGAATGGAATAAACTAAACTAGAATAGAACGCAGTAAAATGGAATAGGGTGGACTAGAATAAAGTAGAACAGAATAGAGCCGGATAGAATAGAGTAGAATTGAATAGAGTAGATTAAACCAAACTAGAATAGAATAGAACGGATTGGAATAGAATATGGGAGGATAGATTGGAGTAGAACAGAACAGAGTAGAATAGAATAAGGTAGAATGGAATAGTGTAGAATAGAATAGAGCAGATTGGAATAGAGTAGATTAAACTAAACTAGAATAGAGGAGAATGGACTAGAATAGAATTGGTTCGTCTAGAATAGACTAGTAGAGAATAGATTTCAGTAAAATAGATTACGTAGAATAGAATAGAGTTGAGTAGAATAGAATATAATAAAAAAGAACACGCTACATTAGACATTATCAAGGCAAATGAAATGATTTTATTTGGAAATGAGTATTTATAAACAAAAGTAAAATATGTTCTTCTTCTTCTATGTGCCGTGTCTCCTCAGGTCGTAGGCGATCATGGCTCTCCACAATTTCCTGTCCTTTGTAACTCTTAATAAGTTTTGTCTTCTTTTTTTTTTGTTTATCCCAAACCTTTTCCCATCCATTTACTCAAGCTCACTAAGTAGTTTCTGCGTTGTTTTCCTCTGTCTCTCTTGCCTTCAATCCGTCCTGTGAGTATCATAGTTTCCAAGCACTCTTTCCTCATGATGTCGCATAGATGTGGCATATATATATATATATATATATATATATATATATATATATATATTTCAACTTCATGATAGATTTTCAAAATTTTTAAATTCAGGCTAACTGAGATTCAAGATAATTTCTCCTTTTGTATTTATTGTTTATTTACTGATATATTTTAATTGGGATCTGAATTTTATACACACACACAAAAATACACACACACACACACACACATATATATATATATATATATATATATATATATATATATATATAATGACTTGCCCCCCACCTATATATATATATATATATATATATATATATAATGAGAAGTAATGAATCTGATCATGCCAGCAAATATTTTTATTTCTTATGCTTAGTTTATTTGATATTGTAAAATTCCTGAACCAGACATTTTTTTTAAACTGACATTTCTAAATTTAAACTTTATTACTTAATTATGATACAAAACAAATAAGTTTATAAATCTTACATCAAGACTTTATTAAAAAGTTTTCCAATATATATATATATATATATATATATATATATATGCGATAGAAATTATTAGGAGGACTTGAGGTAATCATAATTAAATAATTCATTGAGTCTAGAGAAACCTCAACAGAATGCAGAAAGCACTACTGATGAGTCCCAAATATAGGACGAAACGGCCGTCCAGTGCTTTCTGCATTCTGTTGAGGTTTCCTGTAGATTCTATGGATTACTTAATTATGGTATATATATATATATATATATCCCTACAAAATTCAAATCTATCCTTAGGGTCGAAAACCCATTTTGAAGCATTTCCTGGTTTATCTCCTACACTACTGATAACTAAACGCGTTCTTTAAGGCAAGCTAAACTATTAACCTTTTGACAATAAATTTCTTCTTTTTATGAAACCACATTCAAATGGCGTGGGGAGATCAACAAAGATGCGTTTTTGTGTATTCATTATTAATAGGGTTCTGAAAGGGAATGAAGATAAAATTACAAAAAGTTATAAAGTTAAAAATAAAATTAGAAATGTATACACTTTTGACACGTATTAAACATAATGAACAATAAAACGTATTAAACATGATAAAATAAGTGAGGTTTTTTTTTAAAAAAAAAAAAACTGTCCGATTTTACTGGAATAGATAGTTAATTCTGGGACAAACAGTATTTCAAATATTATTCCTTTTTGCCCGCCGTCTCCTCAGAATGTACACAGGGATACCAACCTGCGGAACAAATTTCCCAGCAATATGTGGCATATACAGGTTTTGAGTATTTTCAGGCACTTTTAATGATTCCTTCCAGTCATGTGAAGGCAAATGCAATTTTCGGTGAGGGGTCACAAGAAGGATTTCACAAATCTCTTCAACGTTTCCTGGCATTTTGCCCTGAAAATTCATCATCTTGAACAAGCACTCGACAGGCATTCGAAAATCTATCCTCAACCAAATGAATGTTCACCAAAAGCTTATTGAAAATGCCGAAGATCTCCGTGTCGGGTTTACTGCTCTTCACCTGAAATTGGATACAAGTCCATGCTTAAATATATGTCACTCTCTATATTTCTGAGCCCTTCAAACACTATGTTACAAAATGTGGAATAACATTGTAACACAAGCAGATAGCATGAAACGTATTGGTAGACTGACTCAGTCGGCTGGGTACCCAGTGAATGCTTGAATGCATATACAGTGTGACCCGGATATAAGAGAAACCCGGATATAAGAGAGATTTTCTCTGGTCCCAAATTAGAGCCTGTGTTAATGTATATAAAATAGACCGAACCCGGATATAAGAGAAACCCGGATATAAGAGAGATTTTCTCTGGTCCCAAATTAGAGCCTGTGTTAATGTATATAAAATAGACCAAACCGGGATATAAGAGAAACCCGGATATAAGAGAGATTTTCTCTGGTCCCAAATTAGAGCCTGTGTTAATGTATATAAAATAGACCAAACCCGGATATAAGAGAAACCCGGATATAAGAGAGATTTTCTCTGGTCCCAAATTAGAGCCTGTGTTAATGTATATAAAATAGACCAAACCCGGATATAAGAGAAAACCCGGATATAAGAGAGATTTTCTCTGGTCCCAAATTAGAGCCTGTGTTAATGTATATAAAATAGACCAAACCCGATCCATCGCTAAAGATATTAGAAAAATATCTCTACTATCGCTTATGCAAGTTTCTATCTCCTCGTGCTATCCTCTGTCTTTACAAAACCCAGAGCTAAATGGGGTACTGTTGGAATATACAGTGGGCTATGATAAGTTTTAGCTACCCTTGATTACAGCAATTTTGATTTGTACAATAAAGTCTCTTCTTTTTTTCTTCAGACAATACCGTGTTAGTATCAAGCTACTCTTATCTATGAACGATACTTGACTTACATTTTGCAATGAAAGTTCGCGTAGGTAAGGAAATTGGTGAATTTCAAATAATAGGATGGCATCAGTGTGGTAAGTCAAGTCGTGAAATTGTTAAGTTTTTCCAGGTTAATCATCAAATGGCTAATAATAATGTCAAGAAATTAAATGAAGAAGGTCCTTGTCGTGTGGAACAACGTTCAGGAAGACCAAATATCGTGTCTGAGTGAACGAAAATGGCGCTGAAGAGGGAAGTCATCAGAAACCGTCGTCAGAACGTCAAAGATGTCGCCAACAGCATGGAAATGTCGCCATATGCGATAAGAAAGACTGGGAAAAAGCTAGCCTATCAAAGAAGAGTTGCAAGAAAGAAGCCCTTGGTTTCAGAAGTTAACAGGAACAGGCGTATGGATTGGGCGAGAGAATTCGAGAGCAAAGTTTATGAATTTTAGCAGCCTGTAATTTGGTCATATGAAAGTAAATTCTGCCAATATCCGAATTCTAAATAGGTTTATGTTTGGAGAAATCAGAATGAGACTTGGAACACTGAATGTCTTCAGGTGACCGTGAAACATGGTGGGATTGGAGTAATGGTTTGGAAGGAAATCTGAGCTGATTCTTGTTGACAAGCAGTTGAATGGTCCAAAAGACCGTCAAGTATTACAGAAAGGACTACTACCACTATTTGAAACCAATCAGATTGACAAGAATGTCTAACTTTTCCAAGAAGATGGAGAGCCATGTCATACGAGCAAAACAGCAAAGGCCTGGAAGGAATCGCAAGGAATCAAGTCACTGCCATGGGTAGCCTTAAAGTCCTGAAATGAATCCAAAAGAGCACGTTTGGAAGCACCATGCCTGAAAACTTCGAGAGCGTGCAACCAAAATCACGTCAGTGGCAACCCTTAAATAAACATTGCTAAAAAAAGTGGCAAAATATGGCTGAGACCATTGTTGATAATTTGATCAAGTTATGAAAAATCGAATACAATCACTGAAACTAGCAAATAGAAGACCTACGCCATACTAGTTTCAAATACTGTTTATTTATGTTGAGTTTCGATAAACGTAGTTACATTTTGAAATTGGTTGTAGTTTATTTCTCCTGGCTAGAAACTATTCTTCGGCCACTGTATATCCAGTCTTCACTTTTCAGTACTGATAAAGTTCAAAAGCCCCTCCGCGTCCTTGTAGATGCTGAATTATTTTCCACCTTACAACCCCTTTCCCCCAAACGAAATGTCACAAGCCTCTCACTGCTCTATCACTATTTCTATAGAAAGTGCTCTGACGAGCTACATGCTTTAGTTCCACCAGTTCTAACCTTCACGGCTAGGATCCACCATGACACGCACACTGGAGCGAACCAGCCTCATTCGTTTCGTATTCCATTTGTAAGCTGCAATTTCCACTCGAGCATCTTTTTCACACAAATTTCTGATTTATGGAACCGACTCCCAAGTGGATGCTTCCCCGATCACTGCAATCTTAACCTGCTCAAATCTAAGATAAACCGTTATCTTCTCCACATATACCTTCTATCTTGGGACTTGTACTGGCTGAACATCATTTTAAATACAATGCCTCCGTTAGAATTTGAACTTGGGCTCGCCAATCTAAGTTTCCGTGCAGATATTCACTACCCTACACGGTTAACTAATTTGTAATCGTAAACATTCACTTTCTTATTTTAGATATCTTTTAATATAGCTTTTAAAAATTTGCGAAAAAAATTAATCTACTAAAATCAGCAGCTGTAATCTCTAATCACTGGTTAATCAATATATTTCACTTAAATGAAATAAGTGTTGATGTAGGTATTTGCCCTTGTCTCCCCAGTGACACGGGAAGTGACACAAGGTCGGGTTTAATGTGGGGAACCCGAGCGCGTACACCGGGGCCAAGAACAAAAATTGCCAAGCCCCAACCCTCAACCGTCGATTGAGCTGGCATCAGTATGACTACAGATCCCCGTCTTTAGTGATTTTCTTTTTACATTTTCAGTAGAACGAAATAACGTAGAATAGAATAAACTAGACTAAATAAGATTAGAATAAAACAGAATAGAAAGGAATATAATGGAATAGAAAAGACTAGAATAGAATAGAACAGAAAAGAGTAGGATAGAATAGGGTAGAATGGAATAGTGTAGAATAGAATAGACTAAACTAAACTAGAATAGAATAGAGTAGAACGGAGTAGAATAAAATAGGTTTGACTAGAATAGAGTAAAACAGAAAAGAGTAGGAGAGAATAGGGTTGAATGGAATAGTGTAGAATAGAATAGACTAAACTAAACTAGAATAGAATAGAGTAGAACGGAGTAGAATAGAATAGGGTAGACTAGAATAGAGTAGAACAGAAAAGAGTAGGATAGAATAGGGTAGAATGAAATAGTGTAGAATAGAATAGACTAAACTAAACTAGAATAGAATAGAGTAGAACGGAGTAGAATAGAATAGGGTAGACTAGAATAGAGTAGAACAGAAAAGAGTAGGATAGAATAGGTTAGAATGGAATAGTGTAGAATAGAATAGACTAAACTATACTAGAATTGAATAGAGTAGAACGGAGTAGAATAGAATAGGGTAAACTGGAATAGAATAGAACAGAATAAAGTAAAAAGTAAACAGGTAAGCCCCAAGTTATCAGAAGAGTAATTGACGAATTATTTTTTAGTTAAAAATTCTTTATTTTTAAACTTCGAGACATGAAGCACGTGGCTTCCGTGTCTAAGTCAAGCCTTTGTCATCTGATATTTTAAACTGGATAGTAAATTCTTTAATCTTCAAGAAGTGATAATCGGACTCTCTAAAAAAAGTAAGACATTCTTCATAAATCTATTAATTAAATACAGTACAGCTAATAAACTGCCAAAAATTAATGTGTAATTTTTCTTACTATTTCTTAAAGAATAGAATTTTATATCTATATCTGTTTAACAGCACGACACGTTTATGGGGACTGTTTTTTGTTTGAGAACATTGTAATTAGAGTGCGGAAAATATTATTTATCTTAAGTCTCTTTTTTTAAATATAGTACTGCTAATTTAATTTTGGCAATGCTAAACTAAAACTGATAATCACGAAAAGGTAATTTTCTTCTTTGCCAATACACATCAAGCACAGATTTCACACAAGCATTCTTAAATCTACTAAAAAATATACTTAAAAATAAATGCGTATTTCAGGAGATTTCTTTATTATTTTCATATTTTCAAACTTCATGACTATTCTTTCTTTATTAAAATCTAAAGTCCACCTCAGAGTTTTAGTTATTCTACAAGTTCACCTTAAAGTAAAACAAAGTTTGTGAAATACTGCTTTAGGGTATACTAGCAGCATGGCCCGGCGTTTCCCGTGCTTGATTTAAAAATCGTTCGACTTAAATAATCGCTATCACTTGACTTAAAATATTTTTGCCCTTCCTTGCCTTTAAAGGAGTGCCCTTTTACGTGCTGATGTTGCTACATGCCTTACTTCTTGCCTATCTCACACTGCGAATTTTTTCTAAGCTCTATACTAAACATTAAATCTGTTATGAAAAAAGAACTAAACAAAATGAACACAAAACGATCAGCTTTTAAAAAGGACTCATAACTGGAAAAACCGAATGAAAAAACAAATACTTTTTCACAGCCAACCCAGTTCTGCGGAATCAGAATCAACGTTGAGTTTAAGCAAGCGAATGAGCCAATTGGAGTAAAGTGCCATGCAGATTTAAATTTTTCCCACTTGTGACGAATGCAGCTATCGATTTTTTTTGCATGCTAGCATGCTAGTTAACATTCGTGTCAGTCAGCTGTTCGCTCTCACGCTAGCCAATAGAATCTTCCTGCCTATTCGTGGCAGCCAACTATTGGCTCTTACTCTAGCCAGTACAAATTGCCGCAAACTACATGAAAACTGCCGTAGAAGCATGAAAAAATCGATTATTTCCACTATCGATGAGAGTTGGGAAATGCAAAGTCGGTGTTGGCCTTTCCGCTAACTTGGAGCATTTGCATGTAAATTTTGGTGCAAATCCGTCGAAAATTGCGGCCGTGCATTCGTTACACACACACAAACACACACACACACGCACACATTCTGCCTTTTATAGATAGAGATTAACAAGTAAGCAAGTTTATACATGGGTCTTACGTTCGACTCGGCTTTATAAACGTTATCAAGTATGACCGTTCTTCCCCGATCGCTCTTGAGATATAATACGATAAAACCTTTAACATATGACATGTCAAGTTGTGCCTGCGATGTTGAGTTTGGAAACAATTTCCTATCGTATCGATCACGCTTTTTGTCTTCCCATATATGCACAGAGTAATCTTGTAAGATCCTAAAGCGATTCATTTGCAATAAACACGAGAGAAGATATTGAACAGCAACAAACACTTTACAAAGAAGCAAACATTCCATTTGAATTAAAGTTCATTTCTTAAGAAGCTGAAAAACGAAGATAAATATTTTTCGCACCTCGATTACAGTGTGATTAAACGAAAACAGACCACACAAATGTGTCTTGCTATTAAATAAATATAGATTTAAAGTTCTATTCTGTAACAAATAGTGAGAAAAATTACAGTATTTAACCAAGTATCTTAAACTTTAATATGTTTAGAACAAAACATTTGGAATAAAATAAAACGTTTTTAAAGTATCCAATTTTTGAGTGAAGTTAGGTTTAACGCGCACATTGCATTAGATGCTCACCATAATTTGTCTGAACATGATTTTTATTTCAAAATTGCTACTCTAAATAAAATAGAAAGAATTTTACTAACTGTATAGAAAGTGCTTTAATTGCTAGATCATCTGCAGTAAATTTATAACCAGGTCCTATCAGCGAACTCATGACAGAAAAAGAAAACTTGGTTATTTTAAGGAACTAATTGATATTTAGGTAACTATTTTTGTTTGTTTTCTTTTCATTCCTTCAGAAGCAAAATATATCTGTATCTTACCTAATGTATAAGTAGTTCCACAGGAAGAAACATTTCATCATTCCTGGCAGATCTATTATCATAGTGCGGGATATTTAATAACAAAAGTAATGACCATAACCAACATGAAAAAGAAACTAAATGAAATCGGCTAGACTATGTAAGCAAAACATATATTTAAAAAAAAAAAAATAAAATTTGAATTTATGCTTCTTGACATCTCCCTTCCATCGTGCGCATGTGCAGTCGAATCAACGTAAAGATCTTTCTAGCCTGATGAATTTCTAAATGACGAAACGCATCTCACGAAAACGTTTTTCCACTTTGTCATAGATTTTCCTAAAATGAGACAAAGAAAAAGAAACTCACAATCGTAGGACTTCAAGATGTGCCAGTTTGACATTTACCAGCAAAATAAAGAGGCTGTGAAAAGAGCTGAAATTTTATTGTAACTGTCATCAACATTCTTCTAGAGTTTATATTTTTCTATTTAGACAATCGGTACGCAGAGGCATAATTCCTATGAAATAAAAATCTTCACATATATATCTACAATAGGAAACTAATAATTCGCCGAGAAGGGAAACTGGATGATGAAAAAGTTCCCAAACTTGATAACAACAAAGTTTTATCGTCAAAATGTTTCTTATTATTGAGAGGAAAGACCAAAGTATTTCTTTATTTTATTAAATTTATTAATCCTTTCTAGCACGATGGAAATTTTGGTTAAAAACTTGTTTTTCTTGCGTCAACGGGAGCAACAAAAATTAGTATAAGAAATTTTAGCGTCTTTTTCGCGGTAAAAAAAAAACACATAGATTTGGAAATTCTTAGAAAAATCAAATAATTGTCAGTCCACTCAAGTGGGCCCAGCGAATGTTTGAAAAGAATTGTTCGAGCAGGCGTCTGCAACAGGGATTGTCTAGCTGCTCTAGTAGACAGACATCATCAGATACGAGTGACCAGACATTTTGTTTATAATACAATAGCAGGCGAATATAAGACAGTACAAAATGTCTCCATATACAAACGAGATAGAGTCGAGTAGTTATAGCCTCCTGACTTCAAGGTAAGAAACGAAGAGTGTGGATCACAGCTGTTTGAGGTTTCCTATAGCCCCACTGAACTTAAATAAAGTCAATTCAGGTTTGCTATGGTAAAAATTTTCTATCCCAAGTAAAAATCATCGCAAAAATGGCAAAAGCCATTTTGTCACAGCTTATTTTCTCTGAAAAAATGTATTTTCTTACTTTTATAGGGGTAAAATATTGAAAAATGACTATTTTATCATCACCTAAACTAATATCAAGGAAACTTTTGATCAGAACCCCATCAAAGTAGGTATTTTCTGAAAGCAAAAGATATATTCTTTCATTTAAAAGTAAAATTGGCTGGTTTAAATGACTCGAGATTTTTTTCAGAGAGTAAAATGTGAAAAAAACTAGTGAAAATTTTTCATTTTTTCTAGTTCTAAACGAAAATTTTCCCCATTAATGGGAAATCAACCATTTTTTTTTTTAATCAGAAAGCCTAAATCATAATCAAACTATTTCAGGCATAAATTTGAGTTTTGAAGGAAATCAAAATTCCTAGGGGGTCAAAATGCGACAAAGTCCATTGGTAATTTTCAATTATATGATTACCAGGGATTAAAAAATTGACACCCGGCCACGGAAATCTTTAGTAAAAAGCGAAAGATTTATCTGCAATTTCTGCCCACCAGAAAACAAAAGTTTTTTTTTATTTTTGTTTTGTTTTTTTCAAAAAATAGCAACGATAAGGAAAATTAAACCAAATTTAGCATCCACTTTAAAATATCAAATGGCAAAATCTTGACTTAGGCATGGTAGCTATTAACTTGTCACCTCTAGATTTTTTTAAATATAAAAATAATTCATAAATTAATCTTTTGTTACCTTTCAGGGCGTTTTAGTACGCCCGGGCGTACGGTTAAGAAGCGCTAGATTTAAAGAAAATTAAATTATTGCTGTCATATCTGGGCTGGAACTGGAACTTTCCAGACTTCAGAGAGTTGGACATCATTTTGCATGCTCTGGTGAGTACAACTTTGCAAATAATTTCCCACGGAAGCACTATCGCATTCTTTTCGCTACACCATCGCTATTTCCATGGCAAAGGTTCAAATACACTTCACTATTTTATTCCACTAGTTCAAACCATTTCCTTCGTATTCCAAATAATAGCCGTTCTGGGTATGACGATAAACTGCATCTCTATCCTGGGTAAGACAATAAACTATATCTGAGAAAAAGGCCTATGGACAGGAGGTTTTGCGTAACTTGAAACCACCTCTCAATTGCTGGTGTTCCCAGCTCTATCCTGACCCGGGGTGATAGCACCTGTTAGTGTCCCAACTATGGGTAAATAGTTAACACCCAAATTGGGGTCAAAAGACAATGAAAGTGTAAAAATATGTTTTAATACCAGCAATACATTTTTGAAAAATAATTATTACTAGTAATACATTATTACCAGCATTACATTTTTGAAGAAAAAATATTACAAGCAATGTATTTTTGAAGAAAAAATTTTACCGGCAATAAAAATTTTGTTGGCATTAAATAACCCAGTAAGGTTGATACTGTAAAACAAACCAATCCAAACCAAACCAAATAAAAGAAGAAAACCCCATTCAGAAAGCTTTAAGCAAAGAATTACCATGTGTAAAAAATCCGTGAAACGTCCAGTTTGACATCGTCAAGTGACAATCGTCGGTTTTACTCCTTAAACTTATAAATTTAATTTTTTACCAACTTATCTTCCATTCATATCACATACCTCATTAAGCATTATCAATTTGACTAACTTTGTTCGTTGAGCAGCTCTCGGGCTTTGGAGTGGATTTAATTTAATCTATACAAGAATCCGTCGACGAACGTTGAACGAGATAGCATGCCAAATAAAAACTGTATCAAATTCTTTTTTTCTTTTTCACGTGATATGCAGCTACACATTTCGTTGTAGACAGAAATAGAAGGTCAAAGGAGACCTTCAACACGATGAGGAACCAGATAACTAAGAAAAGAGAATGGCAAATACGACCTGTAATCGATTTTCTGGATTGACAGGTCCGAAGTGATCACGTAAGTACTCATCTCACAACTGACTACCTCCGTTAATCCAGGTGATTACCTACGCTAAACTTAGCGAATTAGATTAGCGAAACTTAGGTTTTGTTTCTCTTTAGTTACGCTTCAAGTGATACCAGCTACTACACCTGGTTCTAGTAAAACTAGATGTGTCATAATAGTACATTCCAACTCCTAAAGAAGGCTCACAATAATGGTTTGTTGTCAGAAAATATGGTTATTTTAGCGTAGCTGTGACGCAAGGCCGAAAGTATGGAGCACCTAGTGAGGATCGAACTCACTTTTCAATCGGAACTGATCTAGCGATACATGCCTGTAACGATTACACCACGCCGAGGCGCCTGTTGTTGTCAGAAAATATGGGTGTAAAATCACATTCTGTAATATATAAGAACACATTATAGGCATTAATGATTATTCAGGATTTGGCGTCTAAACTTCAAATTTAATTTGCTTAAGATGTGAAAGAATATTCAGAACAAACCCGTATTTAAAATCGTACACGGCCTTTTTCAGTCATTTCACGCCAAGCAGGGCAATAAAGCCGCTAAGACACAAGAGGTTACTGAATGTAAAAGAATATGTTAAAAATATACTACTAAGGAGAGAAGACAATAAAAGAACAGGAGTTGAGCAGAAAGAAGATACGATTAATATTGCATGTAAATTTTTGAAGCTCAAAGTTGACGGGAAAACAAGAAGCCGGAAGAGAGTTCCACAAGCGAGAAGTGCGATAGAAAAAATTTTTTAGCCTTGAACTGTAAAATGATGAGACCTTGCCGCCAATCTAGTACTGCGCTTAAATTCATAAAGTCTAGATACCATAGCAGAAAGTTCATAAGAACAATTAGCATTACTAGGAAAGGCACAGTGAAGCTACGTTATGGCGGCGGGAAAGTGTTTGAAACAGAGATGCCAGGCCAGAACCATTAATATTGAAGATTTTTCTTTGGTTTTATCAAGATTATATAGCAAGATCACCAGACCAGACATGGCAGAAATATTAGATGTTATGAATTCCGCGATTAAATCCGGTCTCAAATGAATGACAAACGCAGTAATGAAATATAGCAAATAAATGTATTGACGTAATAATACAATTGGTAATACGGTTAGTAGATCCAGAAATGCGGTTAGTAGCAATAATAATATATATATAGTCTGGGAAATTCAGTATCGAAGTAGGACTTCCTTCTGAGTCTACGTGCTTGCAACTGCGACTCCTACAAAGCGGTTACCTCACATTCTCACTCTCACTATCACTCTCTCACTCTCTCACTGTATCACTCTCGGGTATTCACCGGCACCAGTACAAGTACACACCGGACGAGTCCACTTGTATAAAAAGGGGTGGACCCCTTAACATTAGGACGAATGATCTTACTTATTATAAAACGCAGATTGTGTGTGTGTGTGTGTGTGTGTGTGTGTGTGTGTACGTTTATATATTGGATCGGATTTCCTACATTTTTCAACCGATTTCAACAAAACTTCACAGGACTACGTTACCTTGCGGTGGTTCTGACAGCGCCAAAAATTGGAAAAACACAATTGTTTTTGCACGAAAGCAATTTGAAATCACGATTAAGAGGCAATAATGGAAGGGGGACAACTCATATCGAGTTATACTTATTAATATCGAGTTATACTTATTATAAAACCCAGGTTGGTTGTGTGTGTGTGTTCGTTTATATATGGGATTGGGTTTCCTACATTTTTCAACAGATTTCAACAAAACTTCACTTCTTTTTTTTTTTTTTTTTTTTTTGCAGGAAGTGTTTCTTATTGTCTTGCACACTTTTTACTTTATTTTTACATTCAAAATGCTTTAAAAATTCCATTTACAAGACAATTGTTTATAATAAAATTCTATTCAATCGATAGACTTATAACAATTGAAAACAATGTTTTTGTTTGGGTTTGACCAATTCGTAAAAAAAAAAAAATAAAACTAATTAAGACATGCGTGTCTGTCAACCTTAAACAATAATCTTTGTCAATTTTATTTTTCAGTCTTTATAATGGTCGATACTTGATCTATCTCTTACTGTTACATCCCCGGGCAACGCCGGGCTCTACTGCTAGTAGACTTATAAATATATAAGATAGATTCTGTAGAGAAAATTTGATGAAATTAGTTTTAATGATTATGTTATATGCAAGCCGTTCAAATGACACAAGGGCAAAAGAAGTCAACAATTAGAGACAGTTAAAGTTAAGGCGGTTTGACGTTTTTCCAAATTGAAAGAGAAGACAGGGAAAATGTTCGAATTGTCTATGTCATTATTATGAGCTTTTATCTCGGGTTTAATATCACCAATTATGTGCAATATAACCCCATACTTAAGATCTCAAGTCTGTCACAATTAAATCATAATGCGTACTTGATGCAGCCATTACAAACAGGCGTAATTTTATGAACGAACTTATGCGCAGATGTCTGTAATATTTTACATTGTCATAAACCTACTGATTACTATTGTAGGGAGATTTTAATGTTTCAAGTAGATAGGAATAAGTCTGTTTTCTGATTCCGCATTCAAACTCCTCGCTTAAAGAGACTGAACTAAAACCCCAAATGTCATCAAGAAGATCAAAGTTTAGTCTAAATGTCAGGAAAGACATCATTTAATTAACAATATACTTTAATTTATTCGAACTATTTTTTCTCAAATTGCACTATTTATATTGTTAGGACTGTTGTCCTCATCTTTATTGTGATATCCATAACTTTTTGGTCGTTGTATGAAAGGATTTTTTCTCTTTCATCACCAGTAACCATTATCGTTTTGTTTGGAGTAAAATGCCTAAAAAAATCAAGTTTAATACTGCACAAGAACGAACAGAATACGGATAAGAAGAATGTGTTGCGCCAGTGCTATACGAAAAAGTAAAGAGAAAGGTCAATAAAAAAAAACAGTGAGTGGAAAGGATAATAAAAGAACCGTGAGGAGAAAGGACAATAAAAGAACAGGTTCAAAAAGGCAGAAGTTGGCGATTTGAAGATTGTAGTTATCAGGGAAGCAAGAAATCGAAAGTTAATTCCACGTGTGAGACATGCAAGAAAAGAAACCATTAGAAGAGGACGGTTAGTCCAACGGTAAAACAGTGAGACCTAATTGCCAATCTAGCAGTGCGCTTAAATTGATGCAGTTAAGGAATCGAGGAGGAAAGCTCACCAGAACAATTGGCATGAAAATATTTGTAGAAAAGACAGAGGGAATCTACATCACCTCACGGCTGAAATCGATTCATTAATTCATTAAAAACCCTTCTTTGAATTTCGTCAAGAATCTTGAGATGTAAAGTGGGAGTACCAGACCAGATGTGGCATCAGTATTCAATGTCCGAATGAATGATAGATTTATAAATGTGCAAAATGGATTCTAATGAGAAAAGTTATCTGGCATGACACATTGAATGAACTCTCCTTGCAGTAGAACTAACAATTGATTCAATATAATCATTCTACATCGTGCAACAAGTTGCTCTCCTGGAGGTTAGCATCAGCCCAGCTGATGGCAGCCAGAAAAGTTTCTTTATATTGATTAAAATAAAGCGATCTTTTGTTTTTTTTTGTTTGTTTTTTTGGCGGGGTACAAATTTACAAGTTATTCTTTGCTCCAGGTAACCACTGATTGGGGGTCCTTTTCGAGAGCAGTTACCAGTTTTATTTTGTCGGGTTTGTCGGACTTTCTACTAAGACAGAAGTAAAGAGTCATGCCATCTACATAAAATACCTAATTGGGAACTGATGGCATAGGTCCAGGAATACCCACCAAGGGGACCTCACCCCCCCCCCCAATGTGATATGAATGAGAAGCGTGTCCGTTCAACACTACTTTAATTACACGCTTTTTTAGGAACGTTTGGATTACCTTAGGTAATAGTAAACATCTGCACAAAACAGGATTTGCCAAGTGACTAATAAAAACGTATACTTCCCTTCTGCCTTTTATGTGATCATAGCTCTCCACTATTTCCTGTCTTTTGTTGCTCTATGTTCTTGCCTTGTTATCCTTGTCGTGCCATCCATTAACACAAACTTACTTACTGTTTCTTCTAATTCCCTTGCATTTAATACGTCTTGTGAGTGCCAGACTCTCCAAGCCCTCATCCTGATTATGTGCCCCAGCAATTTCAACTCTGTTTTTCTAAGTTCAAGTGTTGTCTTTGTTTTCATTGGTCACTAGAACCGTATTTGAATTTGAAACCCACAAGAGGGAGAGATAGAAACATGGTTTGACCTACTTAACGAACCTGTGTAAATGGATGACTTAACATGGAGACAGAAATCTAATTAAAAAATACTACTACGTACTACGAAGAATAGGAAGCTGTGGTAAGCTATGATTGCTCATAAATGCAGATGTGGTATGAGGCTAAATGAAGGAGACAGTTTTGCATCCTAGAACATATTTGCTATCGATCTCATCTTTGTCTGCAGAAAATTGAATTTTGTTGGGTTCAGTGATGATGGATGCTTCAATCTTTGGTTTGATTTGGTTTATTTTCTTTTACGGCATATCAGCCTCAATGGGTTATTTAATGCCGACAACATTTTTAGGATAGATTCGTATGAATAGAATATGTATTCTTTGGTTTGGTTTATTTTGTTTTATGGCATATTGTTGTGGATTCCGTGAATGGAATTCTGCACAAATAAATAAACAACGCCAGTAATTGACATAGAAAAATAAGTGTATTAAACGTAAGAATACAGACTTGAAGTGAAGATTAGTAGTCCAGGAATGCGGGTTAGTAGAAAGTATATGTACAAGTCTCTGTAAGTAAAGTCGTAATCATCTCTCTCTCTCTCTCTCTCTCTCTCTCTCTCTCTCTCTCTCTGGACTCTTGTATAACTCCCTGAGAACACCCTGTGTATGTCTCCGTATCTCTCAACCTGTCTCAACGTATCTCAACAGCAGGTATCCTCTGAAAGAAACGGGAAATAGAGGATTCATTATCACTCTACTTCGTTTAACATCTGCTTCAATGAAATGATAAACCTTATTTTTAATATTTTTTATTTCTACCCTCTTACTTCTTTAAATGATGACTTGTATTCTTACTTATGATCTTTATTGTAATGTTTTGCTAACGTTGTTAAGTTCAAATATTTAACAACGTAATAAGGGAACATGTATTTTATAGTCGTGTATCTCTCAAATAGCTTATTCAATCATTAAATTAAGTTAATATTTATAATTCCCAGAAAATTAAAATATCAGGTCATCCCATGAGTTGTGTCCGAATTTTGAATAAAGAAAACAAGTGACCAAATGTTACATTTAATTACAGATTCAATCAACAATGTATTTTCTCTGATTATCTATGACTTCCTTCCATCTATTAACAACCTTACTAATTCCATTACTGTAAAATTCTTTTGGCTTTGATTCGAAGAACTCACAAATGTCAGTTTTAAAATCTTCCTGTGTTACAAAAGCTGTTTCTTCCAAATGATTCTGTAAGCTACGAAACAAATGGTAGTCTGAAGGAGCAAGATCGGGAGAATAAGGTGGCTGAGGAATTTTCTCCCAACCAAGTTCTTCGAGCTTTTATGACTTGATTCTTGCCGTGTGGGGTCGCGCATTGTCCTGATGAAACATCACCTCTTTTCGATTCACTAGAGCAGGTCTTTTTTCCTCAAAGCTTGGTTCAAACGCTCTAATTGCTGACAGTATATTTGAGCATTAATTGTTGTATTAGGTGGTAAGAATTCAAAGTGGATTATTCCTTGGCGATCCCACCTGATTGAAAGAAGAACCTTGCCCATGAAGTTCACTTCTCGGCTGTGGCTGAGGTCCTTCCCCTTTACCAAGCCACTGTCTACGACGCTTAACATTTCGATAAAAGATCCATTTTTCGTCGCCAGTCACAAGTCTATCCAAAAAATGTGAAACAAGTTGGCAAGAATGGAGAGAAGAGCAGATGTCAACTCCGGATTTGAGGTTGTTTTCAGACAATTCATGAGGCACCCATTTTCCAAGTTTAGGAACTTTTCCAAGTTGTTGAAGATGACGATGAACAGTTGTATGGTTTGAACTGAGAACCACTGCCAATTCCTCAACTGATAAATCAGGATTTTCTTCAAGGGCTGCTTCAAGAAGCTTTTCATCAAACTCAACTGGGCGTCCGGTTCGATCTTCATCTTCAAGGGTGAAATCTCCACCTCTGAATTTTGCAAACCATCTTCTGCAAGTTCTTTCATTCACACAGTCCTCTCCATAAACTGAGTGAATGTTTTTAGCAGCTTCGGCTGCTGAGTTTCCTTTCTTGAACTCATAAAGCATTATGTGCCTCAAATGATTCTTGGGTACTTTCATGTTAGCAGGGTTTTAATCAAACAAAGTTTAATTTTATTTTTCTCTGAAACAACATTTGATTAGTTTAAATGCATCTAAACATAAAACTAATGTTCAGCTCCATTAGACATTATAAAATACTCTTTAAATTTCGTTCATTTTAACAAAATGTTAAAATTCGGACAGAACTTATGGGATGACCTGATAAAAAAAAACCCACAAAATTTTCATAGTTATTTCGGGTTAAAGATATTTCAGCTACTATAAAAAAAATTATTGCATATCTCTGTTGCTTTAAACTTAAAGTTTACATAATGTACCTTAGTTTCTGGATCTCTCTCGTAAAAAGTGGAAAAATGTATCACTCTTTAGCTTGATTTGTTGTTGATAATGAAAAATGAAACAGGATTTTAATTGTGTATCAATATCCAGGGCACAGTAGGCACTCAGCCAGTTTGCGTACACCATTTATGACTATTATGAATTCTATTGGGTTGCTGCATATTTATCAGGCGTTTTTGTTGGCGAGTTCTTTGTTAATAAAAATTGATGTTTTGTTTACTTTTTTTTAATAAAAATATTATTTTATTTTCAAGTTATAAAAATCTGTGTTGATAATCAGACGCACCGGAATAATCATTTAATAATGTTATCGTTGAATTGTTATGATTCTTTTTATCATAATAAATATTGTTTAAAAAACGCAGATAATTATGCACCAACTGATAATCATACGCTCCGGAATAATCATTTAATAATGTTATCGTTGAATTGTTACGATTCTTTTTATCATAATAAATATTGTTTAAAAAACGCCTGATAATTATGCACCAACTAATAATCATACGTTCCGGAATAATCATTTAATAATGTTATCGTTGAATTGTTACGATTCTTTTTATCATAATAAATATTGTTTAAAAAAACACCTAATAATGATGCACCAATCATACGCTCCGGAATAATCATTTAATAATGTTATCGTTGAATTGTTATGATTCTTTTTATCATAATAAATATTGTTTAAAAAACACCTGATAATTATGCACCAATCATACGCTCCGGAATAATCATTTAATAATGTTATCGTTGAATTGTTATGATTCTTTTTATCATAATAAATATTGTTTAAAAAACACCTGATAATTATGCACCAATCATACGCTCCGGAATAATAATTTAATAATGTTATCGTTGAATTGTTATGATTCTTTTTATCATAATAAATATTGTTTAAAAAACACCTGATAATTATGCACCAACTGACAGTCATACGCTCCGGAATAATCATTTAATAATGTTATCGTTGAATTGTTATGATTCTTTTTATCATAATAAATATTGTTTAAAAAACAACTGATAATTATGCACCAATCATACGCTACGGAATAATCATTTAATAATGTTATCGTTGAATTGTTATGATTCTTTTTATCATAATAAATATTGTTTAAAAAACACCTGATAATTATGCACCAATCATACGCTCCGGAATAACCATTTAATAATGTTATCGTTGAATTGTTATGATTCTTTTTATCATAATTAATGTTTAAAAAACGCCTGATAATTATGCACCAATCATACGCTACGGAATAATCATTTAATAATGTTATCGTTGAATTGTTATGATTCTTTTTATCATAATAAATATTGTTTAAAAAACACCTGATAATTATGCACCAATCATACGCTACGGAATAATCATTTAATAATGTTATCGTTGAATTGTTATGATTCTTTTTATCATAATAAATAATGTTTAAAAAACACCTGATAATTATGCACCAACCCAATATATTCAGTAGGTGTTTCATACTTAAGGCTTTGAATTTTATTATGAAAAGCTAAGTACGATATAGACAATTTGTTGTGGTGTAATCGTTGGTAAGTTTGATTCGTAAACTTTTACAACTTGTTGTTGCCCTACTTTTCTTCTCTTGTACCATCTTCTTCTTGTCTTGATGCGGCATTCACCCTGGGCGGATTGAGCCGGCTCCTTCCTGTTGACGCACCGCATCACGGACCATTGCTGCCCACGCCCGTCGGTTTGTCGCGAGGTCGCACGAGATGGTAAGCCAGTCGCGGTTCCAGCGGCGGAGGCCGACCACATGTGGGCCGGAAAGTAACGCCAGATCCTCCTTGATCGTTGAGGCCC
This sequence comes from Acanthosepion pharaonis, assembly GCA_903632075.3. Classification (NCBI taxonomy): domain Eukaryota; kingdom Metazoa; phylum Mollusca; class Cephalopoda; order Sepiida; family Sepiidae; genus Acanthosepion; species Acanthosepion pharaonis. The sequence goes on along the minus strand of CAHIKZ030004634.1, from coordinate 2,630,500 downwards.
ACGTCTTCAGCTGTCCGCCTATCCGCTTCCGCCAGGTGGACGGCGGTGTGGGAAGGAGAACGTCCCGTATCAGCTCCCCTCTCGACCGGCGCGCAGCATGTCCGAACCATCGCAGAAGCCGTTGAAGAAGGACCGCGGGCAGAGGGCCATACTAAGATATAATTACAGAATATTTAAACACCAGAGGCTTGGGTGTGCAGATGGTGTAATGGACAATGACTCGGCATTGTTAATCAGAGAGTCGAGTTCTAATTCCTGTTGGGTTCGTTATATTCACTTACGCGCAAATACCCTTGGAAAAAGGTATAAATACACCTTTTCTCCCATAGCTATGGGTTAATGAATAATACTTGTATCAATAAACGATTGTTATCTCAAAAAGAAATTTACAATCTAAAAGTCAATATTGTTTGGCTCTTCTCCCTCCGGTTGTTAGTTAATTAGTGTTATAGACAAGCGTATGGTTGCAAGAAGGAAATACGGCAACAGCAGAAATAGATTTACGTGATTTATTTCAACAGGAACGTGTGGGTTTGGGACAGCTTCCTTGTGGTATAGTTCATAGGCCGGCTGAAGATCTGGGTTGATCTCTCATAGTAGTTCTCACAGGTTGGGTAGCGCTCCTCCTGCTGGCTGCTGCTGACCGTGACAGGTCTCTTCCCTGGCCACCTGTTGACTGCCCTTGTACTTCCGTGTGATCCCTTTTATGGCGTTTTTTTATGTCTTAACAGGCTCGAAAAACGACGCGAGTATAATTAGGAAGGAAGCATTTTTATTGGGCGAAAAATAGAACACTTTAAATATTATTTTATTTTTCGACCGGAACTCGTGCGTCGGGAACATTTGTAAGCGAAGATAATGGTCATTTTGTGACGGGGATTTGTCCCGTTCACATCCGACTCTCACTCTTGGGTATGTTAGTTTATTTGCCTGTAAATCAGCCTAGATATGTCTTATTTTATTTTATAACATTAGTAAGATGTGATTCAGTAAACTATTATTATCTCAATGAAATAAAATAAAATTGCGTTCAAAATATTTAGATTGTGGCATTAAATAACCTATAGAGATTGATATGCCAGTCAAAAAAAACAACAACCAACTAACCTTTCGTATAATTGTGTAGAAAAGAAAAATCAATAATTCAACCTATAATTTTCACTTGTAATTTGTTCAGAAAATAAAGTTGCTGATTCCAACCCCATCGAGACTTTGGGCTTTAGTGACATTTACTAATTGTTTCTGTGGATGTTTTACCTGCTCAACATTTCGATTATTGTTTGATTTTTTTAATAAGCACTTTCTTTTTTTTATTTTGGTTTTCTTTGATATTTATTATTTTATTTTATTACCAGTCCGTATAACGCCATGTTTGCATTTGAATAAATCTGTTAATTAGTGTAACTACTTGACAGACTTTTTTTCCCGGTTGGATTTCTGTCATGTGTGTTTGTCTCTGGTCGATTTTGTGTTCCAAATGTCAATTCCTCAACGAATACCTACAGTTTACGTGGTACAATAAACTAATTACGAGAAATCTTCGTTCTTGCATTTTTCAATTTTTTTCTTGTTTTTCTCTTTTAATAGCCATGAGTTATCATTACTCCATCAAATTAATAATGTTCTTCTCTTCCCCCTTCTCCTCCTTCTTTTTCATCTTCTTCTTTTCTTCATCTTCTTTTTCATATTCTTCTTCTTTATCTTCATCTGCTTCTTCTTCTTTTTTTTCACCTTCTTTTTAAGTTTATTCTTCTTTTTCTTCTTCTTTATCTTCATCTTCATCTTATTCTTCTTCTTCTTTTTCTTCTTCTTCTTCTTCTTCTTCTTCTTCATCTTCTTCATCTTCATCTTCTTCTTCTTCTTCTTTTTCTTCTTCTTCTTCTTCTTTATATTCTTCTTATTATTCTTCATCTTCTTCATCTTCTTCTTCTTCTTCATCTTCTTCTTCTTCTTTTTCTTCTTCTTATTATTCTTCATCTTCTTCATCTTCTTCTTCTTCTTCATCTTCTTCTTCTTCTTCTTCTTTTTCTTCTTCTTCTTCTTCTTTATCTTCTTCTTCTTATTCTTCATCTTCTTCTTCTTCTTCTTCTTCATCTTCTTCTTCATCTTCTTCATCTTCTTTTTCTTCTTCTTCTTTATCTTCTTCTTCTTCTTCATCTTCTTCTTCTTCTTCTTCATCTTCTTCTTCTTCTTCTTCTATATCTTCTTCTTCTTATTCTTCATCTTCTTCTTCTTTTTCTTCTTCTTCTTCTTCTTCTTCTTCATCTTCTTCATCTTCATCTTCTTCTTCTTCTTCTTTTTCTTCTTCTTCTTCTTCTTCTTTATATTCTTCTTATTATTCTTCATCTTCTTCATCTTCTTCTTCTTCTTCATCTTCTTCTTCTTCTTTTTCTTCTTCTTCTTCTTTATCTTCTTCTTATTATTCTTTATCTTCTTCATCTTCTTCTTCTTCATCTTCATCTTCTTCTTCTTCTTCTTCTTTTTCTTCTTCTTCTTCTTCTTTATCTTCTTCTTCTTATTCTTCATCTTCATCTTCTTCATCTTCTTCTTCTTCATCTTCTTCTTCATCTTCTTCATCTTCTTTTTCTTCTTCTTCTTCTTTATCTTCTTCTTCTTCTTCATCTTCTTCTTCTTCTTCTTCATCTTCTTCTTCTTCTTCTTCTTTATCTTCTTCTTATTATTCTTCATCTTCTTCATCTTCTTATTATTATTCTTCTTCTTCTTTATCTTCATCTTATTCTTCATCTTCTTCATCTTCTTCTTCTTCATCTTCTTCTTCATCTTCTTCATCTTCTTCATCTTCTTTTTCTTCTTCTTCTTCTTCTTTATCTTCTTCTTCATCTTCTTCTTCTTCTTTTTCATCTTCTTTATCTTCTTCTTCTTCATCTTTTTCTTCTTCTTCTTCATCTTCTTCTTCTTCTTCTTCTTCTTTATCTTCATCTTATTCTTCTTCTTCATCTTCTTTTTATTCATTTTCTTCCTTTTCTTCATCTCCTACTTCTTCATCTTTTTTTCTTTAGGGATCTTTTGCTTTTTTCATAGCGATGTGTTCGAATTACTCTCTTAAAATAATGACATGGACTATTTATTTGTTAAGCTCTCCTCCTCCTCATTGTTCTTCTGCTCTCAGGATTTTTCGGTAGTTTCTTAGTTTTCGTTTTTTGTTGTTTTTTTTTTGTTTGTTTTTTGTTTGTTTGTTTGTTTTTTGTTTGTTTGTTGTTTTTGTTTTGTTTTTATTTTTGTTTTGTTTTGTTTTTTGGCTTACGGCCTCATCAGGTTGAAACACCAGTTCTATGAGTTAGGATTATTCCGTCAAATTAGTAATGTTCTCCTCTTCATTTGATCTGAAAGCTGATCGTTTCATCGTACAGAAAGATACATGTGCTTTATAAGTATGTTATACTTTGTTTAGCTAGGTCCTGGGTATGACGATAAACTATATCCGGCGGCAAGCCTCTGATCAGCTGATTGGAGGTTTTGACGAGCGGAGAACCACCTCTTAATTTGCTGGTGTTCCCCGACTGACCCTGACCCTGTGTGGTAGCACCAGTTAGGATCCCAGTAAATAGAGAATACTCCAACAAAAACAAAATACAATGAACGCATAAAAATACCAGCAATATATTCTACATAATAAAGTACCCAACAATACATTTTATAGCAAAATTACTAACAATACATTTTATAGCAAAATGACCAACAATACATTTCATCTGTAGTTGAAACCATAAAATTTATTCAAAATATTTAGATTTCCGCATGAAATAACCCGTAGAGGTGTTGACATGCCGCTAAATTAAATCAATCAGCCAACTTTGTTTAGCCTTTTGAAAAAAGTCTTTCGTTATTTCAATGTATCACATTTTCCGTCGTTTAGACTAGCGATTTTCCAAGCGTAGCTTAGATGTGGCACAAGGCCGAAAGTATGGGGCACCCAGTGAGGATCGAACTCACTACTCAGTCGTAATTGCTCTAGCCAGACAAGCTTGCTAACCATTACACCACCACGAGGTGCCCTAAATGATTTTCTAAGCGCTGCTTAGATGTGGCACAAGGCCAGAAGTATGGAGCACCCAGTGAGGATCGAACTCACTATTCAGTCGTAATATGTTCTAGCAAGACAAGCTTTCTAACCATTACACCACGCCGAGGTGCTCTTCCGTCGTTTAGACTACGCAAAGACGTTCAACAAAGCACGTCAAAAAGATGTGTTAGAGTTGCTCAGCAAGCTTGACATTCAGGAAAAAAGCTTAGAATAATCAAGAATCTATACTGGTAGCAAACCGCCTGCATACGGTCAGAAAATGATATACAAAAGTAGAAAGACGTTTAAGACAAAGATGTGTCTTCTCGACGGATTTATTCAACCTATACAGCAAGGCAATTCTGAGAGAATTAGAAGTCCTACCAGGATTCATTATTAGCGACCACCATCTTGACAATATAATATATGCAGAGGATACAGTGCTGATAGCAGACACGGAAAGAAAACTACAAAACTTCCTGCAGAAGGTAACGAAGGAAATCGAGAAGAAAGGACTAAGCATAAACGACAATATACATGGTTATCAGCAAAAGGGTAAGCCCAAAATGCAAAATTACAGGCTGGGGATACTAAAATCAAGCAGGTACAGAAATATAAATATATGGGAATTGTGCTAACAGAAGACGGAAAATGCGACACTGAGATCTGACGACATATTACGATGGCTAAAGATGCATTCCAAAAGCTAAGCAGAGTATTAAGAGACAGAAAAAATTTCGTTAGAAACAAAGAAAAGAGTACTGAACTGTTACGTGATATCTATCCTCCAGTATGGCAGTGAAACTGAACAATCTTCTCAAAGACTTGAAGCAACATAAATGTGGTTCTACAGAAAGATGCTGAGGATACTATGGTCCGAACATGTGAGCAACGACGAGGTTTTGGAGAGAATGGAAACAAAAAAGGAAGCATACTTAACATCAGGAAGAGGCAGTTGAAATTTCTGGGGCACGTAATGAGGAAGAGGGCTTGGAAAATCTGATACTCACAAGACAGACTAAGGTAAAGAGTGACATAGGAAAGCAGCGCGTAACATACTTGATGGGCTTGAGCAAATGGGAGGGGGAAAAGGGTTTGGGAGAAATGACAAAAAAACAAAACTTAAGAGCTAGAAGGAGCAAGAGGGTGTGGAGAGCCATGATCACCTACGTCCTGAAAGGACACAGCACATAAAAGAAGAATTAAAACGCTTTTGCCCTTGCTTGATTTTGACGTCTCTATATGGTAGTTCGTATTTTCGGTCGTCCCTTTTGCTAGCTAACAAACATGTTTTCTGTCTTCTTATAATTGACTAGCAGTAGAGCCCGGTGTTTCCCTGGGATGTAACAGTAAGATATCGATCATCATAAAGACTGAAAAATAAGATTGACAAAGATTATTGTTAAGGTTGACGGACACACATGTCTTAATTATTTTTTTTTTTTTTTACGAATTGGTCAAACCCAAACTCAAACAAAAACATTGTTTTCAATCGCTATGAGTCTACCGATTGAATAGAATTTTATCATAAACAATTGTCTTGTAAATGGAATTTTTAAAACATTCTGAATGTAAAAATAAAGAAAAAAGTATGCAAGACAATAAGAAACACTACCTGCCAAAAAAAAGTGAAGTTTTGTTGAAATCTGTTGAAAAATGTAGGAAATCCGATCCCATATATAAACGAACACACACACACACACACACACACAAACAACCTGGGTTTTATAATAGGTATAACTCGATATGAGTTGTCCCCGTTTCATTTTCGCGATGCCTCTTAATCGTGTTTTCAAACTGATTTCGTGCAAAAACAATTGTGTTTTTCCAAATTTTGGCGCTGTCAGAATCACCGCAAGGTAATTTTACGTAGTCCTGTGAAGTTTTGTTGAAATCGGTTGAAATATAGGAAATCCGATCCAATATATAAACATACAGACACACACACACACACACACAACCTGGGTTTTATTATAAGTATGATTATTTCGTTTCTCTGCTTTACTACCTGTGACTCGGATTTCCTGCAGGTCTCCTTCACTGTCTCCCATCAAAACGTTGGAGACAGGATCTTACAGATATAAGCTACGTCAATGACAACGTGTTGATAATGATCTCTTTTTCGTTTTCGCAACATTCGCAAAATATTAAAACGAGACTAATACGATGAGATGAAGTCTAAATTCTCTAGATGTTTTCTGGTCCACGTTCTGTTTTGTGCGTGTCAAGCTAATGACTTGAATTCATAACTTTCTCTTGGGGCACTGATTTCCCGCTGTTTTTTTTTTCCCAAACAGTGTGAAAAAGAAAGTTCAAGAATTGATATTAATTCATCTTGCGACGAGTCATATTTTCGAGTGACGTTTGCCCAACAAAAGCAACATTGAATTCCTTAAACTACTGGCGTGATATTTTATGGAATGAAATTTTAAGTTATGAAGTCCTGGAGATTTCCTCTTTATAGTTTTTGTCTAAGAAGTAGTAATTTATAAAGTTATACCAACTGAATAATACATATACACTGACACGTCAAAATACATGGGACGTTGTATTCATATACAAATCTCCACGTTATAAACAGCAGATGATACAGCTGCAGATTAAATAAATCCTAACCTTTTGGCTGGGATTTGTATTCTTTGAATAAGAGCCTAAGGAAAAAAAGGCTCCCCGCCCCCAGGCTGTACCTCTTTCTTTGCTGAGCTTTTTGACCAGTGCCCGAAACGTCCCCAAAAAAGGGAAGTCCCCAGGGGCTTGGAAATTATTCCGCGGTATTGCCATTAAAGCCGCTTTAAACCTTGACATTGTATCACATCCGGTTACGACCTGGGCGCGCGTGTAAATATCACAAATCCTAAACTTTTAGCTAGGATTTGTATACTTTAAATACGAGCCGAAGGCCCAAAAGGCTACCTCAGGCTGTACCTCTCTTTGCTGAGATTTTTGCCCAGTGCCCGAAACGTCACAAAAAAAAGTATCCAGGGGGATTGGGAATTATTCCGCGGTATTGTCATTAAACCCACTTTAAACCTTGACCTTGTGTCACATCCGGTTGTGACGTGGGTGGACTGATAAACACGACAAATCCAAATATTTTGCGTCCTGGGTATGACGTTAAACTGCATCCAACAGCAAGGAGGTTTTGAGGAGCGTGGAACCACCTCTTAATTGCTGGTGTTCCCAGGTCCACCCTGATCAAGGGTGGTAGCACCTGTTAGGGTCCCAGCTATGGGCAAATAGTGAACACCTAGTTTATTCCAGATCTTACCCACGTCCTGTGTATGACAATAAACTACATCCACGTCCTGGGTATGGCGATAAACTACATCCGCGTCCTGGGTATGACGATAAACTACGTCCAACAGCAAGGCCTCAGATAATGTTTTCGGAAAAATAAGGTTGCCAGCTGTACGTTTCTGGAAAAATAATGTTGCCGGCTGTACGTTTTTGAAAAGTAATGTTGCCAGCTATACGTTTTTGAAAAAATAATGTTACCAGCTATACGTTTTTGAAAAAGTAATATTTCCAGCTATACATTTTTGAAAAAATAATGTTGCCAGCTATACGTTTTTGAAAAAGTAATGTTGCCAGCTATACGTTTAATAGTACTATATATTTAATATATATATAGGTATATATATATATATATGTATGTGCATATATATATATATATATATATATATATGTGTGTGTGTGTGTGTGTGTGTGTGTGTGTATATATATATATATATATATATATATAGAGAGAGAGAGAGAGAGAGAGAGAACTTAATTTGGCATTAAATGACCTAGAGTGGTTGATATGCCATAAACCCAACTAACCAACCTAATATTTTGAATGCGATTTGTATTCTTTGAATATTAGCCCTAGCCCCAGGAGAAAGCTTTCACCCCAGGCAGTACCTCTTCTTCAAGAGGAGGTTGAGTTTATCACCCAGTGCCCGAGGTATCACCAAAAGGGGAATTTCCAAGGGGGCTTGGAAATTTTTGCGGGGTAGGTATGGCCGTTAAACCCATTTTAAACCTCAATTTTCTATCACATCCGGTTGCGACATGGGCAGTCTTGTAAATACAACAAATCCTAACCTTGATAACGAAACTGATAGAGAAATAGTAATGAATACTTTTAACTCATTATAATTTACAATATGGGATATGCACAGATTATATGATGCAGGAGACCAGTCTCCAGCCTCTTGGTATTTGTAAGTGCAACAGCTTGCGTGCAACTAGATATTTCTCTAAAATGTCTTATAAAAAGTTCAATTGGACCCATGTTGGGCGAACATGGTCAGAGCATTAGTCGATGATCTTCAGTTTGCTACTTTTGGGTAATCTGGGGCCGATGACAAGATATATTATCATACTGTAACAAGATACATGGAGACTAATAATAAATGCTAAATGGTGCGACTCATTGAAAGAATGTCGTCCTAAAAAGATCCCACTTTTGAAACCTCGCCATTTGAAGGCAGGTATGGAAGATCATATTGAGAAAAAAATGATTTTCGAATAGAACTCTTGTTTTGCATATATTCCAAATGCATAAAACGTTCCTTTTTAAACCAAAAAAAAAACAGAATTAGTAAATTTGCCTTTTACCATGGGCTTAAAAACAAAGCGCGTGTTATGAGTGAATAAATTAAATAAGTTAATTTTAAGTTATTTGGTCACAAAAACGTGTCACATGTTTGAAAGAAAATTATTTCAGTCCATTGAAGAACATTGTCCCTACAGTGAAACACGTAGGAGCCAGTTTATGCACTGAAATGTTTTTTTGCAGAAAAAATTTCAAGTTTGTTGTATTAGAAGAAAGTAGTTAAACATTGATATTTTGAGCGACAGCTTGAAGGCGTCTACAAGGGAATCGAATCTTTGACATTGTTGAATCTGCAAGCAGGAAAAAAAGATACTAAGCATACTTCAAAATTAGTGAAAACATTGTTGGATATAAATAGGTTTGAGGTTTTATCATGGCTAGTTCACAGCCAAGATACTAATCCGATAGAAAATTTATGGAGAGAATAGAAGCTGAGTGTAAGACACGAACCTTAATTATTCAAGAATCATTGACTTTATCTCAAGAAAAAAGAGAGAATATAAATGAAGACGAAAAATCTGAAAAATTACAAAAGATACTAAAAAGACCAAAAAAATTACACTATTGACTTAATTAAATATACGAAAACATTTTACCCTTACGAAAATATTTGATTATTTACATTATTTTCACTGTTTTATATATGCATATTTTACTAATTGTTCACTCAATACAAAGCCTAAGAGCCACTCAAGGTAGAGAGTTGCTGATTGTGGTTAATGCATGCAAGAAGAGAAGGTAAAAACGCAGATTATGAGGAGATATAAAGGGTGTTTCTTTAAGACGGATTATATATAAGGGTGTTTCATTAAAACGGATCAAAGTCAGTAGTAAATAAATCAGTGTTATGTAAATTTATTTATTTCTCTATTGGACCGTGTTATTTAAGTCATGGCAATTATGTGTGAAAAATAATATCGCCCAAATGTCCGCCAAATCTGAACGAAAAAGAAAAAATCATTAGACGCTTAAACTTAATTCACATTAAAATCGGTCCAAGTTATTGGACACCCTTTATAAAAGATAACGGTTTAGCCTAAATTTGAAGAGGATGAGATTGAGAAAGTATCCTCTGGGAGTCTGTTCCATAAAGAAGCGTTTCTTGTTAAGAATCTGTCCGAATGAAATATCTTTCTTGCTGACAGAATATGAAAAGAATGGGGGTTATTTTTCCTAGTGTATGTGGCAGGCTGATTCTTATTGAAGCTCAGAACTGCTAGAAGTAAAGAATGTAGCGCGTCAGAACATTTGCCATGGAAATAGCTATAGAGTAGCGAGGAGTATACAATGTTTCACCTGTGGGAAAGGAGTTGTACAGTTGAAAATAATTCATCACCCAAGTCTTTTTTTTTAACTCTATCGGACCTGGATAGAGAAAACTTGATCGCTCCAGCCCAGTTCAGGCTGCAATACGCCATTTGAGGTCAGATCTGGGTCTTGTGAAAATACAGCATAGCGGGAAGAGTCATACAAGGAACCGATCATTTGAGTTCGACCTGATGTCTGGCGTGATCTTTAGTACCAAAGGGCGTCCAAAGTAAGTAACCCTCCTTCAGAGAACAATTATTCATCCTGATAAAATTCAGGGTATGCTAGGGTCTGTGATGATAGAACGTTACTAACCGTTAGAACTAGGCCAGCTCTCAGTCTCTGGTGATCTGGATTGGAATGAATTTATTAGAATATAGTTTCTTCTTTTTTTATTCACCATACTAAAGTTTAATTGTACCCACAAAACCGTCCCAGTAATTTTAACGATGACTGTATATATTCAGGGTGTCCCAAAAATTGACTTCATTCTGTAGTCTAATAACTTTAATAAATTCTCGCTTAAATGATAACATGACTTTGTAACAAAATGTTTCAAAAGTAAGTTAACCGTGCGGATTTATCTCAGTGAAAATCTACAAAGAAGATGCATCGGTGTTGCCAGTAATAATGACAATTTGCCGTTGAATTGGCTACCACTGTTAACTTCACTTAAAGCGCTCTGATTTATATAGGACAGGCCTATATACCCATCACTTTTCCTATAAGCCTAGAGCAATTTAAGCAGAGAATCACAGAGTAGTTACAGAATGTTACGCAAGGCATACTACAGCGTGTTTAACAGGCGCTGAACGACTTGACGAGTCTCGTGTCACAGGTGGGGCGCATATTGAGCATTTGTGTAGCTTTGTAAAATCGGTTATAAAACAACATCCCTTTGAATATCTAATATCTATTTTTGGATAAAACAAAATATTTTATTGTTCAACATGAAGCCTATTTAATTTAGTTTGCCTGGAACATGTAGAGGAAGATTGTTGGTTGATAGTCAAATTTCAAATTATGTCAATTTTGGCAGAAACACACACACACACGCACACACACGAACACACACACACACACACACACACACACACATATATATATATATATATATATATATATATATATACACCCATACACACGCACATCCACTCCCACACACCCACACACATACACACACACACGTATATATATATATATAAATATATACATATATATATAGAGGAAAAATACAAATATAAGTTGATTGATGTTGTATTCAGCATTTCGACTCCAGATTTTCGTAGACAAAACTTTTTTAATCCTTCCGTTCATTCGTCAAGAGGTTTCATTAATTAACTGCGAATTTTATACTTTTCATAGTTTAATGTAATTAATTTATGCGCTAGTTATTGGCGTTAGGTTGATTTTTTCCTCTTTGTGTGTGTCTGTGCACGCGCGCCCGTGAGTGAGTGTGTGTGCGCAGGCGTGCGTGTTATTTCTCCTTTGCGTGTCTCCTCGTACTTTTTCCTTATTCCTTTTCCTTTTTTTTTTTCTTTCGGATCTGAATGTCAAAGATAATGTATAACACACACACACCAACACACACGCGAATGCACACACACACACACACACATATATATATATATATATATATATATATATATATATATATATATATATATATATATATATATATATATGTTTTTAAAGACAACAGACAAGTTATTGCAATTAAGTTTTTTTTATTTAATTCTTCTTGTGTTCGAGCAAGTATTTTATTTTCTGGACACAGAATTTATACAAACTGTCCCAATCTTCTGCAATTCCGAGCGTTTTCGGCTATACTTTTAGCCATTATCAAGAATGGTCTTATTTTTTACTTTTTAACTGGACGTATGGGTCATGTGTATGTATCTAGAGTTATAGGGATGTCTTATTTTCCAAAAACGGTCAGCTCATTGTGGCCGTGTTCGTAGTTAATATTATTGAGTGTCGGCTTTTTTTTTTCTTTTTTCGTTTTAAGGTTTCCATTATTTTTAATCTTTTTTTTTATGTGGATGAGGTTAATATGCTTGTATTTTCTACTAGTATGGAGTCTTGTAGGTTTGTGTGTGCTTAGATTACTTCTAATGCAGCTTTGGTCGAATAGATGTAACGTATGTCGTCTGGATAAGCATATAGTAAGATGACCGATGTAGTTATTAATGAGTTCGGTTTTATCAGGAACACAGTTCCTTAAAAAGCATTTGGACACGTAAATAATGTAGTTTTGATTTTGCAGATGTATTATTATTTTTTAGGATAAGTTTTAGTTGTTTGAAATTTTTTGTAATAGATAATTAATTTAATCTTTTTTTGTTCGGGTGAACTTAGGTAGTGTATTTCTTTATGATATTTCTAAGTGAAGATAGATGATGCGCATTTGGCTTTGTACCCAAACTCATACACACACACACACATATATATATATATATATATATATATATATATATATATATATATATATATATAATTTTTTGCCGTTCACTTGGAGCAGTTTAAATTTAACGTCAGCCCACCTGAAAATCAATATTAGTAACAATAATTGTGTGCAACTGAGGTATATCCCCAAATTGGGGGAGTTAACAATTTGAAGGGGATGTCCCTGAAAAGGGCCGTTTCTGCGTTCTCAATTTTGCAAGGAAGGAACCTCTTCCATGTACCATCATAATAATACCATAATTTTTTTTATAATTCTAATAATCTTTTGCGTTAGGTTTCAACTCTTTAAATTGATTGTACGCTGTTTTCTACAGACGTTAAATTTTGCCTTTGATTTTTGCGCCAAGTGTAAAAAATCAGTTTCTTTCAATTTTTCACCTTCAATGTTGTAATTTTTTCCAGCCAATTTGGACTCAAAACCGGCACTGAAGAATTATCTATCAAATAAAAATTTCATCGTATGAAAACTATGGAAGCACCCGATCACACACACAAATTTTAAGAATTATATATATATATGGTAGAAATTATTAGAAGAATTTCAGATAATCATAATTAAGTAATTCATGGAGTCTAGAAGAAATCTCAACAGAATGCAGAAAGCACTGGACGGTCGTTTCGTCCTATATTTGGGACTCATCAGCAGTGCGCATCCACTACCGAGAATTGAAGCCCGTACAGTTACGTTATCAGGCAAACGTCATACCAACTGTACTGTATAGATATGGTTCTCATGAAGATGTAAACTGGAGATTAAATTATAATGTTCTGGTAATTGTAACCTCTATGTAATGGTAATGGTTATATTAACTGTTTCCTTATATGAATTAGGTATTCACTGGCCTAACAACCAGTGTTACTCTCTGCTGAAATTTGTAAAATATTTCTATTAAAATACGTGTTTCAAGTTTATTCTTACCGTCCTTCTCAATATTAAAGGCGGCTTTCCTTCTGAAACTTTTGTTCGAAGTAGTGTAGATCGTCAACATTTCCATGCTTATTTGTTTTTTCCTGTTGAAATTCCTCAAGTGGTATGGTTTCTGATATTTAGTGCAGTTCTTTGTTTGTAATTCTGTAACCCATTGCACGAGGTGCAGGAAGGATTGTCCTTGCTAAAACCTACAGGTTCCATCATCTGAGATTAGTTTAGCACCACGCATGGCATCCACGTGAAAGTCTCGATCTGACGAGACTATTTACGAGCATTGCTTGAGTTTCGTTTAAGCGTAACCAATATGCCAGTTTGCGTTATACTGACAGGGCTAGGGCACCTCGAGGCGGTGTAATTGTTAGCAAGCTTGTCTTGCTTTTTCTCAATTACGACTGAGTAGTGAGTTTATTCTTCACTGGGTGCCCCATACTTTCGGCCTTGTGCCACATCTAAGCTATGCTTAGAAAATCACTATTAGGTACCTTGAGCCGGTGTAATACTTAGCAAGCTTGTCTTGCTAGAACAATTACGACTGAGTAGGGAGTTCGATGCTCACTGGGTGCCCCTTACTTTCGGCCTTGTGCCACATCTAAGTTACTCTTAGAAAATTACTATTGGGCACCTCGAGGCGGGGTAATGGTTGGCAAGCTTGTCTTGCTAGAACAATTACGACTGAGTAGTGAGTTTGATCCTCACTGGGTGCCCCTTACATTCGGCCTTGTGCTATCAGGTCATCCCATAAGTTCTGTCCGAATTTTGAATAAAGAAAACAAGTGACCAAATGTTACATTTAATTACAGATTCAATCAACAATGTGTTTTCCCTGATTATCTATGACTTCTTTCCATCTATTAACAAGCTTACTAATTCCATTACTGTAAAATTCTTTTGGCTTTGATTCGAAGAACTCACAAATGTCAGTTTTAACCTCTTCCTGTGTTACTAAAGCTGTTTCTTCCAAATGATTCTGTAAGCTACGAAACAAATGGTAGTCTGAAGGGAGAATAAGGTGGGTGAGGAATTTTCTCCCAACCAAGGTCTTCGATCTTTTATGGCGTGATTCTTGCTGTGTGGGGTCGCGCATTGTCCTGATGAAACATCACCCCTTTTCGATTCACTAGAGCAGGTCTTTTTTTCTCAAAGCTTGGTTCAAACGCTCTAATTGCGTACAGTATATTTGAGCATTAATTGTTGCATTAGGTGGTAAGAATTCAAAATGGATTATTCCTTGGCGATCTCACCAGATTGAAAGAAGAACCTTTTGCCCATGAAGTTCCCTTCTCGGCTGTGGCTGGGGTCCTTTCCTTTACCTGTTCACTGTCTACGACGCTTAACATTTCGATAAAGATCCATTTTTCGTCGCCAGTCACAAGTCTATCCAAAAAGGTGATACAAGTTGGCGAGAATGGAGAGAAGAGCAGATGCCAACTCGGATTTGAGGTTGTTTTCAGACAATTCATGAGGCACCCATTTTCCATGTTTAGGAACTTTTCCAAGTTGTTGAAGATGACGATGAACAGTTGTATGGTTTGAACTGAGAACCATTGCCAATTCCTCAACTGATAAAGCTGGATTTCCTTCAAGGTCTGCTTCAAGAAGCTTTTCATCAAACTCAACTGGACGTCCGGTTCGATCTTCATCTTCAAGGGTGAAATCTCCACCTCTGAATTTTACAAACCATCTTCTGCAAGTTCTTTCATTCAAACATTCCTCTCTATAAACTGAGTGAATGTTTCTAGCCGCTTCGGCTGCTGAGTTTCCTTTCTTGAACTCATAAAGCATTATGTGCCTCAAATGATTCTTGGATACTTCCATGATAGCAGGCTTTTAATCAAACAAAATTTAATTTTATTGTTCTCTGAAATAAAATTTGATTAGTTTAAATGCATTTTAACATAAAACTAATGTTCAGCTCCATTAGACATTATAAAATACTCTTTAAATTTCGCTTATTTTAACAAAAAGTTAAAATTCGGACAGAACTTATGGGATGACCTGATGCATCTAAGCTATGCTTAGAAAATCACTATACTGACAGGGCTTGCTTTTCCTATATTCACACACCTCAGTTCTAGAAAATTTGGCCCTAGAATAATGACTATGCCATGTATCCAAACTCATTAACGAAAGCTGACTGACGCTTACACGGTAGCATAAATGTGTAAAACAGTCAGTCGTTATGTTTAACACAATGTCTTTTTTTCTTTCTTTTTTCTTCATGGAAAATTAGTTGCTGAACGTCCATTGCTCACCAACTAATGCTTCCATGTAATTCAGTGTGCGACAGCTCTAATCTTTTTTCGTTCTAAGAGTTTTTGCTTTTCGCAGACAAACTTCACTAGGATTAACAAGTATTATTCAATCATGCCACAGTTAGCCAACTATAGACGACACAAATTGAAACAATAAAAACAAAAAATCCTTTCTTGCGTAACTTATTTGCTTTTAGTTATTTTCAGTGGGAGCAGACTAAAGAGCATTTATTCATGCTCAACATAGTCGAATCTACATCAGCAGTTGATGATGACGTGCTTACTTGGTCACGTACTTCTACAAGAGTATTAGCAACGTGCCTTCAGAGGCGTACTCTTTTGAACACTCTATCCATCACATTTCTGGTCACGTCAAATTGTTATATATATATTTGTTTTTAATCATTACACCCCAAGCAAGGTAATAAAGCAATTAAGAAAATGGGTTACTGAGTGTTAGGGAATATGAGAAAATATGCTATTAAGGAGAGAAAACAATAAAATAACAAGAATCAGGAAGGCAGAAGATAATGGTTGACAATGCATTTAAATTTTTGAGGATGAAAGTTAACTGGGAAACTGGAAGATAGTTCCACAAGGGAGAAGTGCGATAGAAAAAACTGCTAGCATAGAAGTTATGGCTGCAACTGTAGAATCTTACCGCCAAACTAGTACTGTGCTTAAATTCATAAAGTCTAGGTACCATAGAGGAAAGTTCCTCAGAACAATTAAAATGAAAATATTTATAGAAAAGGAACAGGCATGCTATTTCTCTACGATGGGAAAAGGAACTGGAGCCGAGATACAAGGTCAGAACCAATAATATTGCAGATTTTTCTTTGGGTTCTATCAAGAATGTCTAAATATACAGCAGGAGCACAAGACCAGATGTGACAGTTATGTCTAAAGCAAGCACTTATGGTAGACATGTAGATTCTGGTGAGAAAATCGATCCCACCTTTTCACTGCTGAAACGGCTAAATGCAACCGTCTCTTCTACACTAACTTATCGCCCACTTCTCATCAGTAGAACTTCCTTCCTCTTACTTGCTTTCCTGATAGCTATAATTTTCAAATATTCAAATGTAATGTCACTCGACATCTTCTGATGCCTTGATCCTGATCCCCGTCTTTCTCTATATCCTTTCCTCAAACACCTTCTTTACTCTTGATCTCACTTTCTGTAACCCCTTCAAAAATAGGTCTTCAAAGGTTTCAGGATACGCGAGTGTATACGGTATATGTGCATGTCTGTAAAAGTCATTGATATATTGAAATTGATTCCTGTTGAAAGGGCAGAGTTCAATTTCTTCAAAAGTTATCAGCCTCGCCATTAGTCATTTCAAGCTGTACCTCCAGTACCCCTGCACCCGGAAATGCTTATTTTAAGAACGTGTGTCCTGGTTTCTTCATATATATTTTAACTTTACGACCAGAAATGTGTATTTATACGTTCCCACGTTAATTAGAAATTTTAATGGCAATTTGCATAGGCGAAATTCCAGCTGCACTCATGCATTTTCCACAATCCGCTTTTTTTTTTAAGTGAACGCTTGAAAAAATATATTGGTTTGGTGCATAATTATCAGGCGTTTTTGTAGGCGTTATTTCTTAAGAATAATTGCTGTTTTGTTTCCTTTTTTTAATAAAAAATATTATTTTATTTTCAGGTTATAAAAATGCGTGTCGATAACCATACGCGCTGGAATAATCATTTTAAAATATTTTGGTTGAATTGTTATGTTTATTTTTTCATAATAAATATTGTTTTAAAACGCCTGATAATTGTGCACCAACCCAATTGATGCGTATATTTACTTTCGTCAGTATAGCAGCCTTTTCGACGCTATTCGATGCTGATGATTGAGGAAGTACTATGCTATGCGTTTTCGCTCTACAATTAAGGCCAGATTAATGAGCAAATTTTCTATCCCAATATAGAAAATATCAAAATATTCATGAACCAAATTTTGTTCACTATTCACAGTAGAATTAAGTACATTCGCAAATGATTTCATACGAATTTTGGACATTTTGTTTTTTTTTACTAATGTGCACCCAATACAAGACTCAAGAGCCAGTCAGAGTAGAGTGATATTGAATGATGTGCTTAATATGAATATAAAAAGAGGAAATGAAGTGTACGTGGGTATGAAGGGCAGATAACGATTGATATATGACTTGAAGAGGTTATTTTTTTTAGTGTTCGGGGAAGCATCCTCTCGGGAGTCTGTTCCACAAAGCAGCGATTCTTTAGAAAGAAAACTGAGTGATTGCTTCTCATTGAGACTGGAAAACGAAGGGAATTCGTGGGGTGCTCAATGGACAAAAACATAGCGGGTTTTAGATGTAAAGGACTGAACTTGTGGAACCAAAAAAACGTAACGCGTCTGAACATATTACATAGATGGAAGCGATAAGTAACAATGGAGTAGCGATAAGCTTGCGAATGAAAATGACAGAATTTACATCAAAGAAAAATGTGCGTTCAAATGACGAAAATGTTTTGCCCTGAATATGTCTGCCTTTCATTCTGTAACTTGGATCTCTCTTGCAGAAAAAAAAAGGAAACTAAACTGAATAAAGGGGTCAGTTCGAAATTCTTTGAAGGTTACTCGGATGAACAGACACCTGAAGAAGGTTGAAAATAGTCGAAATGTTTTCATAGTACCAACAAAAATGAGGACATTTGTCATACTCTATCATTCTTCCTGTTTGTTTCTTTCATTGTCATTTGGTGGCTTAGGGCCACATCATGTTGAACCACTGGTTCCCGTATAATCACCGGTTAATTAACGTCGATCCTAGTCAGTACCTAGATGGGTGATCACACGGAATTCTTCAAAAGTTGCATGATACACGAGTATACATACATTAGTTTTGTCTACTTATTTTCAATACGATCCTCTCATATTCATGGACAAGTTTCTTCTTAGTATCCTTATTAAAGGAAGAGAGAAAAATACCGTGTTGATACATATTCATTTATTCCGAGTACTTTCGATATTAGCAGGATGTCATCATCAGGTCATGTAAGTTGGATGTGCGCGTGGCTCGGAGTTGTTACTCGGAGAGCCGAGTTCCAGTTCAAGTTGGGTTTGTTATATCTACTTACACACAAATAGCCTTGGGAAAATGAGGCACGGATTGATGAATCGGAGGATCGTGTTCGAATTCCGGTCGAGTTCATTACATTCTCTTACGATGGACCCATAACTTCCCCTTGTGAAAGATATGGGTCCATCTCCTCTCTCTCTCTCTCTCTCTCTCTCTCTCTCTCTCTCTCTCTCTCTCTCTCTCTCACTATCTATCTACCTATCTATCTATCTCTCCAGCTATGGGTAAATATCAAGACAGACTGGGTTCTATATTATTGGGTAGCAGCCGATCTAGGAGAAGAAATCTCTGAATACAAATCCACTTATCTCGAAAAAAGGAACTGACCCTCCCACTTCAAGCCGCAACAGAAAATAATGAACTCCCTTGGCTTAATAAAAACACAAGATTGGGACACGTCACGGCGCCGTGAACCACTCTGATTTCAGACCACTCGCCTATGGATATAGACGACGATCCTTGGAAAAGGTATGAATCCATATCTACTCCCCCAGCTATGGGCTAATTAGTAAGACTTGTATCAGTAAAATATTATCCAAAAAATCTTCTTACATTCTAAAAATATTTCTAGTCTTAAATAACCTGCAAAGGGTTGATAAGACGTAAAAAAAAAACGAATCAATCAACCGTCATTTAGTATTTTTATTCCTCTCATTTTTTCTTTCAGTTTCTCTCACCGCCTTTATTTCTACATTTTTTCTAACTACTGTCTCCATATTTAGGCCTTCTCGTTTGTCGTTTTAATAGAAAACAGAATAAGAACAATATAATATTCAAGATTGTTAAACAGTCTTTGCTGAAGGTTATCTGGATCAGCAGACACTTGGAGACGACCGAAGAACACAACAGCCGAAATTTTATGAGAGCAAGAACAAAAATAAGGACATTTGCCCGGCTCTAAATAATGTGATAACTTCTTATCACAAAAATCCAGACAGAAAATTTCAAGTAATTTGAATTTGCATGAAAAGATATTCTTTTCGGGAAAAAGAAAACTTCAGTAAATCCTTTATGTAATGTAATTAATTGAACTGTAATCATAAATGTCATCATTAGCCATTTTTATTCATTCTTCTCTTGCTTTCTTTTCGTTCTGGTCTGATGCTTCGGCCATACAAGGTGTAACAGCAAAATTGTCCAAATCGTGCAACGGCAAGGGATGATTGTCCATCCCACAAAATGTTTAATATCTAAAAAACGACTAAAGTGATTTTCTTTTTTCAAGGTTTCCAGATAAGGTGTTTAGCCATCTTCACACCATTTGTCGTAAGAATCACAGAAAACTGTTTTGAGTTATTCAGCTAGAAAAAGAACAGGTTAAAATAGGTTTTTTTTTGTCAGCCCAACTATGTTTTCTCAACTGATCAATGGTGAGAGGGAAAAAAAAGCTTATTCAGTCTTTCAGTAATGGTACCAACATTCATACTCTGACTTTCATCTTCAAAGTCCACTGAAGAACCATCAAGAGAACGGGGAATGAATTTAAAAAAAGAAGAAACAGTATAAAGAAAAAAATGTATCATGTGGTTACAACAACAAGAGGGATCATCATTTCAATTTAGAGCTAAATACCTTCTTATTGTTCAAACTAGAGTCCAATAAATGTATAAAAACCTCGGAGAATTCCAGTAAGATACCATTAATCATTTCTAAGATACAATGGTTCAAAGCAATTGAACAATTTAACAATTGGACAATTTTGCTGTTACACAATTTAGACCATTTTGCTTTTACATCCGTGTTGTAACCTAGGGAAGGTTACTGACTAGAATAATCACATAAAGGTTGGTAATGAACGATAACACTTAGGACAAGAACAACACATATAAGATTCGCCAGCGGCGCGTAGACGTAGGAGTCAACTGCTAGAAGTGAATCAAGTGAATTCCACAATGAATCTCCAACTGCAGGATATCTACCAACCACCCAACGCGGTCAGATGTGCCACAAGGCCGAATTTAATGTGGGGTATCCGAGCAAGTAGGCTCGGCCAAAAATTCCCCGTAGACTCCATATAAAACGGGGTCGAGTAGCTGTTTCCCGAGGCGAGACTCAGCCCTTCGACATAAACTCTCCTGGGGATCCTCTCTGTCCGGAGGCAGAGAGTTTGACCAGCTCAGTTGGAGATGATTCTCCAACTGCAGACCAACATACAGTATTTACTACCGTATTTATGTGAATGAAATATACCCATTATCGTCCGTAGGTATGCTACAACCCGTTATATTTAGAGATTCTTAACGAAATACAAACAAGAATACTGCAATGATAAAGGTCCGGACCGGGCATCTCGGCTTCAGCCACTTTCTCAGAATCGCAACATAGCTTTCCTGTGTCTTTCTATAAATATTTTTCATGGGAATTCTTCCGACTTTATGAATTTCAGCGAAGTACAAGATTAGCAGGTAAGTCACATTGTTTTACAGTTGAAATGGTGAGATGTAATCAGAAGTCGTATGCTAACAGTTTCTTCTCTCACACTTCTTGTTCTTCCGGTTTCATGATTTCCAGTCAATTTTGATCTTCTTAAATTTAAATGAAGTCGTCATCTTCTGTTTCCTTGAATCCTCGTCTTTTATTGTCTTCTCTCTTTAATAATGCTCTTTCAATCTCGGTAACCCCTGGCGTCTTAGTGAGATTATCACTTTGCATGGAGTAAAATAAATTCCTTCTTGTTTGGTATTTTTATTCGTCGCTCTTTTTCATTTCTTGTATCTCTTATTGTCTTTAATTCTGTCTCTTTTAATATGTTGTCTTCATATTTGTCAGAGCTAGTGTAACAATATGAGTCAAGCGGGGGTCTTATTAAATTTAAAAACAGCGGGAACTGACGCACAGCTCGATACGGAACATTACTTTCGACCGATGGCTATCAATAATTGGAGTCAACTTCAAAGTACAAGAGCAAGAGCCTCAGACTGAGAGGAAGTTATGTAAGGAGGAATATAATTTTTGAGACGAAGATGGGAAGACAAAGAAAACTGTTGTCTATTTAAAAAAAAAAAACTGCCCATCCCGCGCAAAGGAAAACGGAAGGAACGAAGTGGGCTACGCAGAAAGACATAAACAACAGCAGCTGAACTGCGCACCTCACTTGCCCACTCACTTACGCCTTAAACCGACCTCGCTCGCTTATAGTACTAAGCTAATACCTAAACATAAAATCTGGTTTACTGCTAGAGATTGTTTTGTTTTTCACTCGTGGGTAACGATCTGGCCAAAGGGTAATTTTTAAGCCACAAGCGTTTGACTGAAATAAACTGCACCTTCTCAACAAACATAGTGTCTGGTCTGAGCTGCAACGCAACACTACTACCAAAACGAAACATTAGCCTAAGACCTCATGTTCTTAAATCGTCTCGTCAGATCTAGAACATGATTTGTTTTAAAAAAGAATGTACTTCATCCGATCTTATTAACCGGTGCTACAAAATAGCAAAGAACATTATGAAATAACAGAAACAATGTCAGTTGAAAACTTTCAACAGGCGCAACAGCGAAAATGAATATATCAGAAAAATATATTAGAAGTTGACGCCTGCGATCTCGAACGTTTACTGGACGATAATACTAGAGACAACAAAATAAGGGGCTACTTGGTAGTGTATTATCGTGAAATTTATCCCGTTCGGGAAACAAGCGAAAATAAATCCGATATGAAGATTAAGAATGTAAACAAGACAGTGAAGGAAACAGACGACAAACGTTCCGTGTTTATAGAAATAAGAAAGAGAAATTTTATTCGTAAAAAAAAAAACAAGTTATATGTAGACAAAAAGAATAAAAAATATGATTGCACTTATTATTTAGTCCTCTGAAAATATTTCCCGTCCATTTAACTTCAAATATATAATAAATTTATTTTTCTACTTACAAGCGGTACGAAAATGTAATTCA
Source organism: Acanthosepion pharaonis (assembly GCA_903632075.3). NCBI lineage: Eukaryota > Metazoa > Mollusca > Cephalopoda > Sepiida > Sepiidae > Acanthosepion > Acanthosepion pharaonis. Next base: position 2,607,905 of record CAHIKZ030004634.1, on the reverse strand, counting down.
AATATTTTCTTCTTAGCAGGTATCTTTTTTTGTAAAATGTATCAAACGATCACTAAGGTTCTTAATGACGGGTTCTAAATTTAATTTAACCTTTACAAATTCCGGTATACTCTGCCGGGTATATAAAAATGCAGGTTTTAAGTTTATGAAAACAGCTTTCTTCGTGAAGAGATCACACCGCTCCTTTCTGTGCTAGTCGGTTGTCATTGGCGACGTTGACCTCTCCCGCTGCTACGTGAGTTACAGAAGGGATGATGGCGTCATTCACTCTTCTGCCCAAAAACACTCTTCAAGAATCGCTGCTGAAAAAAACTTCCGAAAGGCGCTAACTCGTTTTTTTATGAGCATCTCTAAGGCGTGGCTAAACTCAAACGAATCAATTTGCATACACCCGTGAAGACCTTAAATAAACAGATCGGTTACCTTTTCTTTCCTCTTACTATTATACAGAAATCAACATTTAGACAGACAATAAATAAGACGTATCCAAAAATATCACTAAACAAGCAGCACATCTGTTCAAATTTGATACTTGTATACATTATTTTTTTTAATTTTAAAATAAAATACAGCGTATAATAAGTGTATATACGCAAGCATAACGAAATCTTTATTTTTATTATTTTAATTTTAATTTCCAACAGGTATTTTAGGTAAGTCAAAGAGCAAATATGTTCAAGATGACTTTCCATTTTCTTTTACAAAACAGCGTATTAAATGTATTAGTTCCTCACCGTAACGGGACTGACCACAATTTTGATATAAAAAAATCCTAATCTCATTAAAAGAGAAAACAATTAACTAAGACGAAAATCTGTCTATATTTCTGAGATGAGGTATTATGTACATTATTTAGATTATTCGGACTATACAGTGAGCGAAATAAACGATTCAATTTCGAAATTCCAACCATCTGAAGAAGGCCGGAGCGTACAACGGCCGAAACGTTGTGATAGATATGGCGACAAAGATGAGGACAATAGTCCGAATAATGTAAATAATGTAAGACGAAAATGTTTAGAAAAATACTTTAATCGCTATATCCTCCACAGTAAATTTGCGTCTAGGTTCTTACAACGTTTCACCATCCTTATCAGATCGCAATGTGGGATATTTCATCACAAAAATGATGGAAACAAAAAAACATTGTCTAGATTATATACTAAAAAAAAATTCATTTTGCTGCACGTTTTTATACACAAAGACGAGCATGTCACTGGCTTATCAATACTTTTAAATTTGGGGACCGTTCATGAATGCTCATCAGGTGACTGAAAGGCCAAGTGATTGAAAGGTCAATCAAAACATATGGAGGACACAAAGTGTCAAAATTCAAAGTTTGGCAAAAAGTAAAGTGAGCGAGTAACATTACAAAATAAACAAAAAAAAAACTCTCGAATATTAAATATATGGTGTTCACGAGTTCCTAACTAAATTTTTAAACTGAGATCTTTACGTCTTGTCAAAATATTGAGGCCCAATTCCTTTCAATATTAATTGTTATGGGTTCCACCCCTTTTTCATACAAGTGGACTCAACCAGTGTGTACTTGTACTGCTGCCGGTGAATACCAGAGTGAGTGAGTAAGAGAGATACACTGATACAGTGAGACGAGTGAGAGAGTGAGTGTTAGGTAACCGCTTTGTAGGAGTCGCAGTTGCGAGCACGTAGATACTGAATTTCCCAGACTGTATATATATATATTATTATTGCTCATTTGAATGGCTTACATATAACATAATCATTAAAACTAATTTCATCTAATTTTCTCTACAGAACCTATCTTATATATTTATAAGTCTACCATTCGTCCTAATGTCAAGGGGTCCACCCCTTTTTATACAAGTGGACTCGTCCGGTGTGTACTTGTACTGGTGCCGGTGAATACCCGAGAGTGATACAGTGAGAGAGTGAGAGAGTGAGAGTAAGAGTGAGAGAGTGAGAGTCTGAGGTAACCGTTTTGTAGGAGTCACAGTTGCGAGCACGTAGACTCAGAAAGAAGTCATACTTCGACACTGAATTTCCCAGACTATATATATATATATATATATATATATATATTATATATATATATTATTGCTACTAACCGCATTTCTGGATCTACTAACCGTATTACCAATTGTATTATTACGTCAATACATTTATTTGCTATATTTCATTCCTGCGTTTGTCATTCATTTGAGACCGGATTTCATCCCGGAATCCACAACATTAATAAGTTCTATTTCCACTACTAATCTATTTCTGATATTTTTTTTCGGGTTTGTCTATCAATTTTATTCGTTTTTAATTTTACGAAATGGATTTTCTAACTTTAATTAAGACGAGTTTATATCTTAACCGTGCATCATTTATTCTCCCATTTAGTGTATTTCGCTGTTCCTGTTAAAAGAATTGTTTTAAGATAATTAAATTCTGTCGTATGAAGTTATTCTTTAAGTATTTGATTAATAGAAACACCATGATAAAATAAAAAATCTACTTAAAATGTAAAATTCCCGGCGCCGCCCGTTCGTGTGTATGTGTAGTTGTCTCAATGTAAACATGAACTTAGTCTGATGAAGTCCTAAATGACGAAACGCGTCATAAGAAAACTTTTTCCACTTTGTCATACATCTTTCTCCCACACTTGTTCTTGATATATATATATATATATATATATATATATATATATATATATATATATATATATATAAGAAACGTATACCGGTATCCAAAATTAGTTTAAACAAAGAGGTTAGGAATGAAACCACGAGCAGTTTAAAAAAAAAAAAAAGAATTTTAAGAAAAATATTTTATAAATTTCAACCGACATTAACGCCAAATGTTTGGTCAAGTAATGTCGAATGTTTCCTGTATGGAAACGGCTAATCTCACTATTAGCATTATTATCGATGGGCGTCGTCTTGCTTCGTTCCCAGCGCCATTTATTTTAATATCTTATATTTATATTTAATGTAGTTTTACTCTTCCTGTGTCTCCTTAATCTCTAATCCTCTCGTTAATTCTATTAACAAATATCCTAACGCAACCACACGACTCAATTTTTACAAATGTAATTATGTGACAGATTATTGGCATATTGGATTAGTGGCATATGACCTGTAAAAGGAAGAAGATGCCAAGTTGCGTCATTTATTCAAACTAAATTATTAATTAAGAAAAACACAATTGTCTGAAATGGTTGTCAACTTCGAAAACCCATCCGGGTAGCTGGGTATACAATTTGACACAGCACTCAAATAACAGCCAAGATCTCAATAATAATAATAATAATAATAATAACTATTATTATTATTATTATTTCGTCTTCCTTCTTCTTCTTTCTCTTCTTCTTCTTACTTCTCCATCTTTCCTTTTCCTCCTTTTTTCCTTCTTCTTGTTTCTCCTCCTCCTCCTTCTTCTTCTTCTATGCCATATCCTTTCAGGATGTATGCGATCATGACTCTCCTCAACTTCCTATCATTTGCAGCTCTTAGTAATTTTTATCTTTTCACCATCGCTCTCACACACTGCAATCTTAAACTGTTCAGGACTCGTGTTAGCCGTTATCATTCCCACATATCCTCATAAACTTCGCCTCTTCCACTCACACAACAACCTGCTTCAGTGGCTCTTGGGCCTTGTATAGAACATTTCATGAGTGGCAGAGCATTCAAAAACAAAGTATTTGAAACCAGTCATTAAAACGTTCATTTCTGAGAAAACCTTTTTCTGCGATGTACCATGTCACGTGAGGATGTTGAGGAACATAGCCTTCCACAATGTCCTATCCTTTGTAGCTCTTAGTCAATTTTATCTTTTTGCTATCTCTTCTAAACCCTATTCTTCCATCCATTTACACACTATGGTTAGGTAGGTTACTCGCGGATTCCCGCTGTACATTTTACCTTCAGTATGTGAGTGTTAAATTCTCCAAGCCCTCCTTCCTCATTATGTGTCTTAGAAATTTTAAATATGTCTTTCTGATTTTAATTATAAGCGTCCCATTTTTTTCATTTTATTTTAAACTTTGTCATTGCTCACGTATTCAGTTCATCGTACTATCAGAATCTTTCTCTTGAAACACATTACTGCTGTTTCAAGTCTCCACTTTATTTATAAAGAGATTGTCCGGTATTCACTGGCATATACTTAAAATACATAACAGTTTAGCACTCTTTGCTTTGTTTCTAACAAAAATGTTCTATTTCTTAACACGGCTTTTAAGCTCGTATACAATAAAGTAAGATAAGTAAAATATATGAGTATAGAAAAGATTTTACAAAATACGTTGCAGATGAACAGAGAATAATGTTTGTTGATACAGTTTAAGATTCATGTCTAAAATTGTCAACAAATAAACAATTTTGTTTTCATAAAGGAAATTCTCGTTCTGTAAGTTCTGGAAACATTTTAACAGACAATTTTATTCAAATTTCATCCATTTCGAAAAACAGAAGGCCAGAATTTCTCAGAACCAGCTATTCTTTTTTTATTTTTTTTTTGCACTAATAACTTCTTTTACTAATAATAACTTTTTATTCTTTCTAAATAGAACTATGGATTCCATCCACTTAATAAACAAGCTTTCTTCTTGATATAATGGAATAACCTGTCACCCCCATGAGTGACTAAACTATAGTTAGTAATTACCTATAAGTATCTGTAAGTCAACGGACTACAGAACCTTGCTGCAATATGTTCCAGCTAGACGGTCGAATTCTCTGCCTTCGGGTAGAGAGGAACCCGGACGAGGCTCTGCTGAAGGGCAGAGTCTCGTTCGGGGAGGTTGACCAACCCGATCCCGTTTATGCGGGTTCTACGGGCATTTTTTGGCCGAGCCTACGAGCTCGGAAGACCCACGTTAAACTCGGCCTTGTGCCACATCTACCCTCGTGGGCGGGGAGGGGGGCTAGTAAATGCCGACTAGCTGGGATCTGTTCCAGCTGTGCTGTCGAACTCTCTGCCTTCGAGCAGAGAGGACCCGGACGACGCTATGCCGAAGAGTAGAGTCTCGTCCGGGCAGGTAGACAGAATCGAACCTGTTTATGCGGGTTCTACGAGGACTTTTTGGCCAAGCCTAGGGGGCCAAGAGGGTGGATGACATTGGTTTATCCAGGCTTTTTTCAACCATCTGATGAATATTCATGAACGTTCTCAAATTTAAAAGCCCTGATAAAACAATGACATAGTTTTCTTGTATATAAATACGTGCAACGAAATAAATCCTTACATTTGCTTTGATAAAGTCCCTAAAAAAATTAAAAAAAGTCCTTCAAAAATATTCTTTGAAAAATTTTGAAACTACCAGCCTCTCTCGTTTCGTGCGCATATGTAGACGTGGCAACATCAACAAAGCCTAGTCCGATTAAATCCTAACTGACGAAACGCGTCACAAATTCTTTTTTCCAATTTGTCATACTATTTTTCTAAATACTGTTTGTTGATATACAAAATTATATATCGCTATATCATATATATATATATATATATATATATATATATATATATATATATATATATATATATATATAATGTAAAAACCAAAAGAGACGCTATAAAAACAGTGCTCAATGTTAAATATAAAAATATACAAAAAAATTGCCAATATAACATATAAGTAAAATAATACACATATTTTATTGTTTCCTGTGAGCAAAAGTTTTATAAGGTACTGAGTATTTAAATTATTGACATCGTTCGGACTGTTGTGCTCATCTTTATTGTCATGTTCACAATGTTTCGGCCATTTGTACCCTCCGGCTTTATTAAGGTGATTGGAATTTCGAGCTAAACCTTTTATTTCGTCCACCGAGTTCCACATGCCACGCCTCTTCTGTATGTCTCAGTTATCTCTTTGTGGACGCATGGCTAAGGCAGGAGAGTTGAGTTAAAGGGAGATTACTGAGACATCCGGAAGATGAATGGCACGTGGAACTAGAACAATCTAATCCAGTGGACGAAATACAGGGTTCAGTTCGAAATTACAATCACCTGAAGGAGGCCGGAGCGTACAACGGCTGAAACGTCGTGAACATGACAATAAAGATGAGGACATCAGTCCGAACAATATAAATAACGTAAATAATTACAATACCTCATCTTAGAAAGATAGATATTGAAGGTACTAACTATCTTATCTCTCTTATAGCTCGTGGATTTTGAGACAACAGCAGCAATAGCTAAGTGTCCGTATGGAATTTTAAGTCGAGGAATGCGGTAACCTATGAGTATTTTTTTACTCATAAATATTCTTATACTAATATATTTTATTTATTCATTCTTTCTCAGTTGTTTGATTTCATCATTTGATAAAAAAAATGTTCATGTAGTTGCATATTATACCATTTTATTTGTTTACGTATGTATTTTTGTTCTCTTACCTTTAATTTTCTACTTGTCGTCCTTCACGTCTGTAGATGCAAACCTGTCCAACTGGTCACTTTGGTTTTCTTAAGAAAAGAATTCCTTCTCTTAGATTTCATATATACGAGTTAAAGAAAAGTTATTTAAATGCAAATGCACAATTTTCACTCGCTGTTTAGATTTATTTACTATTTCTTTATTTTCCTTTTCTCTAAATAGGAATAGATAAGTTCACTTATCGCACTGTTCCCATTCCCCTCCAGTCTTTTGAACAAAATTAGAGGTTTATCCCTTGTTCCTTTTTTTTTAGGACTGAGTTTCCTGTTTCTTTCTTAAACTCTATATTTCTACCGTTTCTCTCCAAAGACTAAAATTTTGTTTATTATTTCTTTATTTTTACCTCAATAAGAGTAGATAGGTTCACCTATTGTCCTTTTAAACAAACCTCTGATTTTTGTTTTTGTTTTTTTGTTGTTTTTTTTTTGTTTGTTTTTTTGTTTTTGTTTCGTGTGTTTTGTTTTTTTGTTTTGGTTTTGGGAGGTTTTTTTTGTTTTTTGTTTTGTTTTTTTTGTTTTGTTTTTTGTTTTGTTTTTTATTTTTTTGTTTTGTTTTTTTTTTGTTTTGTTTTTTTTTGTTTTTTTTGTTTTGTTTTTTGGGGGGTTTTTTGTTTTTTGTTTTGTTTTGTTTTGTTTTTTTTTGCTTTTTTTGCTTTGTTTTTTTAACAGGAGTAATGGTTTATCCTTTGTTTCTTGTTTAGAATTGTGTTTCCGTTCCCTTGTAAAGTCTACTTAAAATCTATACGAGATTTCATATCTGCGGATTAGTTACATAAATTGCAATAAAAATGTATGTTACATAAAGTATGAGCTTGGTCGTGTGTAACCGTTTGCTCCTCTGTGTGTGTGCGTGTGTGTGTGTGTGTGTGGCTGTGTAAGAGTGTTGTGTATGAGTTTGGGTTTGGGTTAGGTTGTGTGTGTGTAAGTTTGACTGTGGGGGTGTATAAGTATAGTTTTCTATATACGAAACTACATTTATGCAGACTCACATATATATTTGTTTCGACGTGAGTTTGATTGCGTTTGTGTTATTCTGTATGTATGTGTGTGTGCGCGCGCGCGTGTGTGTGTGTGTGGTTGTGTATATATTTGTTGTGCGTGAGCGTGTTAGTGTGTTAGCTTGGTTGTGTTTGATGGTTAGAGACGTGTGAGCGAAGTTGTTTATATATATTGCGTGTGTTGTGTGTGAGCTTAACAGTGTATATGAATTTTGTGTATGTATGAATGTGTGTAAATTGCGTGTGTTTGAATTATGTGTGGCTGTGTATACATGTGTTTGTTACGTGTAAGAAGTTTGATCGTCTGTAAAAATGAATGTACGTGGGTGACAGTGTGTAAGCTAGATTGTGTGTGAGTGTGGTTGTGTATATATAGACTTGGGTGTTGGGGTGTGCGTAAATGTGTGTGAGAATTTGATTGCGCCCGCGTACGTGTGTGTATGTATGTGTGTGTTTGTCTATATTTCTGAGATGAGGTATTATGTACACTATTTACATTATCATGAGGACAATAGCCCGAATAATGTTAATAATAAATGTGTGTGGTTGTGTATGTATATGAGCTCAATTGTTTTGGAAGTTAGAGTGTCTGCGTGTGTCTGTGTGCCTGTCTGTATGTGTGTGTGTCTGTGTGTGAAAATTACGTAGGAATATTCATTTTCTATTATACTTTACTATTTATAATTGGAAGCAATTTCAGACAATGACGTCATTATAAATGTCAGTATAATAACACCTCCGTTTTATTCACGTTAGCGGGTGATATCTATTAAACGACGAGAAGTCAGAATAAAAATAATTCTCACACGAACAAATCTATATTTCCGATGGTAGACGAGGTACAAGAAATGAATCTGTCACTCAAAGCCTGTAAGAAAACTTGTAATTCATTTTAACTGCAAATATTATTGCAAACGAAGGGATGCCCAAAAGTTCTTGGATTCCCAACATCTAGCAAAGAAGGATTTTTCATCTTTTATAAATTCTACTAAATTTTGTCTATATGCCTCTACCTTACATTTGTAATTCGAAACCCCCATTTTTAAGACGTAGGGGAAATTAAACAATCTTTTATATGTATTCCGAGGAAATGGCGTCTCTAAGATTAGAGGTAATATTTAATTTGCATAAAAATTTTAAAAACATATTTTAATAATTATTTCTCTGTATTATTTATTTATTTAAATAATTATTTATTATTCTTTTTTTTTAATTGCCCTATATGGGAAATGTTTTGTTTTTGTTTTTAACTTAATCGTGTTTGTATAGAAAAAAAATTATATCTGCCTTGTCAAAATTCAGTCGTAATTTAAAAAACTTACGGCATTCATAATGAGCACTGTTGTCGTCTGCTATTTCACATTACTACAAATTAGCCGAATGTGGTGGGAAAATGGAATTATCTAAATTAGTCGAAATAATCTGTTTAATTAAATTTTCTTAAAACTACCGAATTTGAATAACTGTCTAATTGTCTAATATAATTAGCATAATGACAAAAGGAAATTTAGAAATAGACGACTTGCTGAAAATGTTGTTTATACAGAAAATTCTAGAAAAGTAAAGGAACCTCTATTACAACATAACTTTTCTCTGTTTGTGGGATGAGTATTTGACTAGTATTGTAAATGGGATGAGAGTATTTGACTAGTATTGTAAATAGGATGAGAGTATATGACTAGTATTGTAAATAGGATGAGAGTATATGACTAGTATTGTAAAACGCCATTGTTAAGAATTCTTTGCGCTTCTTTTTGAATTTGTTCGAAATCATTAACTGAAATGCGGAATCTTCAAAGTGTTGAAAATCGGGGTATCATTAAAATTCTGTTCCTGTAGAAGGGGTCTATAAAGATATATATCCCTGTATGATCCAAAAATTTAGTTACAAGTACTCGAAATACTCAACTGTGAAGAAATGCAATCAACTTTAAAAGCGGAGATTTTAAAATTCAAAATTAGCGGATCTCAATTCTGTTAACTCCTGATTTTCTATTAAGTTCATTGCTTACTTTTGGCCGATCAAATAATTTCTGAGACACCAGATTCATCAAGGGAACGCGTTGGACTAATGAGCAGTTGTGTATGCAGAAGCTGTTGGTACAAAAATGTTTTGCAAACCGGCAAGAAATGATATTGAGTTGTTGCATCCAATAAAATTTTGTAGCATTTTTAGCGATCAAAAGATAATTTTATTGAACTTCTCACTGTTAATGTTACATGACTCCACCACTATTGATCAAACAATAGTCCATGCAATGGTGGATTTCGTTTTTTTCACAGCCCAAGAAATTCAAGAGTATTAAGTTATAGCCAAGGGGTTTTTTTTTGTTTTTTTGTTTTTGCGCGCGCGGGGTACAAGGAAGACATTTTGATGGCTCTCTTCAGAAGGGTTAAATATTAATTCAGAATATTTTACAAGCTTGTGCCAAGTAAAGGAAGTGTTGAACAAAAATATCAGCAAGTGAAACTGCGAATATATGTTTTTCTTTTTTTGCAGGATGATACATCTGCTCACAAGGCTGGAAAGACGATGGATATTTTGAAGAACTAAGAATTTAAAGGCATCGACCATCTCCTCTATTCACCAGCTATTGCTCCATCTGAATATTTCCCGTTTCCAAATCTTAAAAAAGGTTTGAAAAAATAATTATTAATTATTAGAATTATTTATTATTATTATTACAGTAACACTAATATCTCCATGACCAAACACTAAGTGTCTTGAGAATCTAATATCTACATGACTGAAAAAAATTTTAAAAAACGATTTGCATCGTACAATATGATATGTCTTTCATGATTCAATCTCTGTGAGTGAGTGAGTGAGTGAGTGAGTGAGTGAGGGACAATATGATGTCTTTCATGATTCTATATCATTCCCTTCAATCTCTGTGAGTGAGTGAGTGAGTGAGTGAGTGAGGGACACCTGAACCCTACATTCACCTCCGATGTCAGAGAGAGAAAGAGGGACTGTCACCGAATCCCTGGGATTACTTATTTATATAACCGCATATATTACAAATCTTTCCCAAACTGGGCAAACAGGGTGTAGATGTGAGGTCACATGCTTCTCAATTAGGCCTATCCATTTTTGCTCAGGTCTGCAAAAAAAAAAAATATTCAGAAGTTTTAATTTCATCATTAACCAGCTCTTCCGGCGGTCAAAATGTGGTTTGACATATTTCGTTGGTGGGGGTGGGGAGTTTAATCTAAACTATCAAGCATGCCCAGCTTGCCATCGCGGAGAATAAAAAAAAAGATTTCGACGTAAAACATTTCTGAGAGTTTGACAATCGATTCCCACTTTATTTCGCTCACTGGGGTAGACTGTTCTAGTTTCATATGCCATGATTAATGGATGTCAGTTATCAGTTATCTCCTGTTAATTTCCCTCTGAAAGTTCTCCACTGCCTTAACGGGTTATTGGACTCACACTCTTTGGGTCCTGTCACTGGATCTAACCACGGCACCATGTGTCCTTGAGAACATCTGTGTATGAATGTTTGGTTATTATAAACCTAATGTCTTCAGCAACCATTTTTACCATTTTTTGCATTGTATTTTTTTTACCAGAGCTCATATTGCAACTTTGTTGTTATCATTGCTTTTCTCTGGCACTCCTTATTACTGGTTCCCATATTCCATTTATTTCTATGCTTAGTAGGCTGAGGAGATTTTTGTGGCCTAGCATATGTGCTGATTCCTTAAGTTTACGAATTTTCCAATGGTGTTCCTTGTCTATGATCTCAACATGATCCCACAGAGGGGGGTGATCTCCCTTCTCTCTCCATATGTGGTCAGCCACACCTGATTTGTCCACTTCCCCTCGTGTTACAGCTTTCTGGTGTTCTTGAAGCCTTACCTTAAGGGAGCGGCCTGTCTCCCCTTTATATTTCTTTCCGCAGCTGCACGGGATAGCGTACACACAGTCTTTAGTCATGTTCTCCTCTGTAAGGGTCTTATTCGAGAGAGATATCTTCGAAGTGTCGTCCAGCCTTTGAAGACTGTCCTGATGTTATATGGACCGCAGATCCTTTGTATTTTCTGATACCCACTTCACATAAGGCAGGCAGACTGTTTTCTGAGTGTTGTTGTCCTCCTCTTGTACCCGCCTATCCCAGTTTTGGGGGCTGCTGTTTCTTCCACAACAACACGAGATTGCATGTTGCAAAAGAGACCTTGTAGAAGCTTAAAGATTTGAAATGGAATCCGTCCTGCACCCAACGTATTCTCCTGAATAGACTTCCGGTTTTTACAGAACAATATCAATGACAAAACTTTACTCACTACAGTCTGCTGAAATCTACCTCACAATATTTTTCCAACAAAAAAAAAGTTTGAAGCCTCCTGTTCTAGAAGATTGAAACAAGAGTCACCAATTTTTTTCACAGAGGACCAGATAATTGAGAGAATGACGAGCGCGGACCGGATATCTCTTTTGTTCAATACAAAATAGCTGAATACACAAAAATAAAAATAACAACCATATTTATTTTCCAAAACGTTATCAAAGGCTACAATGGCAATAAAATATTTATATCCCACCCAGTGCGCACATATCCGAATCTCTCAAACTAAGCAGCTAAAAATGTTAGTGAGATTTATGAAACTGGCATTTACCTTTTAAGATATAATCAATATTTGCTTTGGAATTGCTGCATCCAACCAAGAGAATTGATTTCAAATGTTCATCAGTCAATCGTGTTACATGTGTTGACTTTACATACTTTAGATTTTATAATGAGTTCAGGCAAAATATATGACATAATTCGCTGAAATCAGACCTTTTTTTTATATACTGCACTCTTCAAACTGGTTTAAACAGGGCAATGCAAGTTAAAACATGATCTCTGCATCAGGATCGTAATCGCTTTATTAGAAAATTCATTGCAGGTACTTACACTAAAAGCGCTCGAATATCAAAAGTTGCCGAATTTTTTATTTCACTGATTTTCCTAAAACTTCTCTTACTGTCAGATGCAAAAATTAAATTAGCCAAATTTTGACATTTTTACGTTCACTTATTTTAATTTTTTCTACATAGTAGGTTTAACTGTAATCTAATTATATTTTCATATCAATAATTATATTTTAGCTTATTTGTGGTACAGTGAGGCGGCGGACCGGGAGAACTGAGATCGGGGACCGGATCCGGACTGTGGGTACGTAGTTTGGTGACCACTGTTCTAGAACGATAGAAGGGAGTGGTCAAAAACAATGGAGATTACATAGGTGACTAATAAATTTTTTTTTGTTTGTTTGTTTTTTTTGGGGGGGGAGTATCTAAAATTTTGTTTTTAATTTTCAAATCGTGCACGAACATTAGCACTGATCTAACATATACTAATTACTACTAATATATAATATATATATACTAATTACTACTAATATATAATATATATATATATAGAGACTGGGACAAACTGCTGTAGGATGTGAGTTTTTAAGAAGACACCATCTCTAGATAAAAGCGTCTTCATTGGCAATGTAGCTTCCCATTAGATGAAGATTTTTATCTTCGTGATAGGACATCCATCGACAGATTCCGAACCCTTTCGGCTATCCAAATTCATTGATAGAGTTTGTGATAAGATTTTAAAGTACTTAACAACGATGATGCATGCTGGGATAGACTCCCCAGGACAGATAACTGACTCCTGGAGTGAAGAAACGGATTCATTCCTTTCTTAATTATACTTGTGTGATGCGAATTAAACAGTCTTGACTGGAATTTGAACCCGTCTTGCTCATTTCACATTTCGCATCGAAAACCGTTGTGACACTTTTCCATTCATTTAATTAAATGTAGCCCGTGTGTCGCCTTAGATGTGGCTAGACTATACTTTGCATTTGGTGTGACGCCAGAGAAGCCAGATGCATGAATAAGTTGACCTCCTGGTCACCGAGTGAAGTTCTATGCCTCACAGGATGTCATCAGCCCAGCTGTAGCTAGAGCGAGCGCGCGGCTCGCAAAACTCATCTAAGAGGTAAAACCTATCCAACAAGTAACACATCACACCGTTCAATCTATTCGCTATAAAACGTATCGAATAAATAGTAAAACACTCGGTTCAATCTATTTGCTATAAAATCTATTCAATAATTAGCAGAACACAATTTTCCATGTCTTGCCTTTTAAGCATATCGAATTGTAACAAAACACGTGGTTCAATCAAGTCGTGATAAATCTATCCAATAAGTAAAATACGGTTCAATCTATTTGATCTGGAATCTATCGAATGAATAACAGAACCGGTAAATAAATAGCAAATCGCACGGCTCAGTTTATTCCCTATAAAATCTATCCAGTAAATAGCAAATCACACGGTCCAATTTAATTCCCATAAAACCTCTCCGGTAAATAAAAATCCAATTTATTCCCTATAAAACCTATCCACTAAATAAAATCACACGGTCAATAAAACCTCTCCGGTAAATAGCAAATCGTTCAATTTATTCCTATAAAACCTATCCACTAAATAGCAAATCACACGGTCAATTTAATTCCCACAAAACCTCTCCGGTAAATAGCAAATCGCACGGTTCAATTTATTCCCTATAAAACCTATCCACTAAATAGCAAATCACACGGTCCAATTTAATTCCCATAAAACCTCTCCGGTAAATAGCAAATCACACGGTTCAATTTATTCCCTATAAAACCTATCCACTAAATAGCAAATCACACGGTCCAATTTAATTCCCATAAAACCTCTCCGGTAAATAGCAAATCGCATGGTTTAATTTATTCCCCATAAAACCTCTCCGGTAGTTCTCAAACCACACGGTGCAATCTATTCTCTATAAATCTTATCCAGTAAGTAGCAAATCATATTGTGCTATTTGTTCTCTATAAAACCTATCCATATGTAGCAAATCACATGGCTCAATATTTTCGCTATAAAATCTATCTAATAAGTACCATAACACGCGGTTCAATCTTTTAGCTATGAAATTTATCCTATATGTAACAAAACACACGGTTCACTGTACTCACTACTAAAACGATTCAAGTAATCTGCAGTTTTCAGTCCAATGATCTTTCCCTGTAGTATCACCCAACAGTAATTCAAGTAGTGATTTGTCGAAAAAATACAGAATTTAAAAAGAAACGTCTATTTGCATTTGGAACTTTTCGATCTTATAGAACGTTCCTTGTAATGGAATTTTTTTTTTTCGAAATAATGTATTTTCTGTCTGTCTTAATCGTTATGTGCGTTTGTCATAGGAAATAGATGAGTTCGCTTCAAGAAGCTCAGGAACATTTCTTGTGGTAAATTACATTTTTAAATTCTTTGCTAAATGTTCTCATCTGGACAAAGTTTCAATGGAAGGGGATTTGATATATCAATGCCATTGCGTTTTTGTTTTATAATTGTTTTTTTCACCGTTTGCTTTTATTTTTGGCTTCATTTTCGTCTGACTTTTCTCTGTTCATTTCATTTATGCCATTCTTCTTCTCCTTTAATTTTTTCTGATCCGTATTTCTTGTTCGAAATATTTTGATTTCTCTTTCATCTCTTTCGTGTTTTTATTCCTCCGCTCTTTCTATTCATAATACATTTTTCTTCTTTTTCTCCTTCTTCATCTTCGTCTTCTTTTTATACTTTTATTATAGTTACTTCTTCTTCGAAATATTCTGCTTTCTTATTCTTCTATCTCGACTTTTTCATTTATCTGCCCTTTTTATTCATAATATATTCTTCTTCTTCTTCTTTTTCGTATTCTTTTTTTCGTCTTCTTCACTAATTTTTACACTTTTCTGATCGCTATTTCTTCTTCGAAATATTCTTTTCTCTTTCATCTGTCTCCTCTTTTTCATTCATCTACCCTTTTTATTTCTAATCCATTCTTCTTCTTCTTCTTCTTCTTCTTCTTCTTCTTCTTCTTCTTCTTCTTCTTCTTCTTGTGATGCTTTACCTCCTATGGAGTCTGAGGCAGATGCTCGATCTGAACGACGTGTGATTTTCCAACGATGACTTTAATGGCCGTACACAATAAAAGCACTGGGGAAGTTAAACTACGGAAAGAATGAAATCATTTTTTAAGGACCACAATCTTAAAAGTAAAAATAACCGCGTGTAATAAAGAACTTAACTTCCTTGATATGTTATTTGAGTAATGGAACATATCGACCATACAAAAAGAAGTTGGGCAAAATTATGTATGTTCATAAAAATCCCAACCAACCCCAACTGTACTGAGACAGATATACAAATCGGTACAAACATGATTATCTCACATGCGTATGCAACATCATATGTTCCTATCGTCACGTCAAAGTTTTTTTATTTTTTTTACTGTCTTTTTATCACCATCAAGAAACAGGATCGGTTTCTACGTCTCTTTAATTATGCTGATCCTTCTGTCATCAACACAACAGTAATCCTTGGCCAGTTCGACCGCACCTATTAATAATTTCTACTATATGGACTGATTGAACTTCTCGATATTGAAAAAATTAATTCATACTCGTATTTAGTTTGTATATATTCTTGAGCCGGCCAATATTTGTTTAGTCTTACAGCATTGCAGGTTGATTTTTCACTTTTAGAAAATCAATATTGCACTCAGTGTGAAAGCTGGGATTTGATGTGCTAAGGGCAGTCACCAAAAATTACATTTATAGCTTTCAGCAATTTTTGAGCATTTAGTTTTAAAGAACTCCAGAAAAAATGTACAGAAAAATACCCAATTTCCGCAGGTTTTTGTTTACAAACTGACTTCCAAATGTTGCTATTTCAAGAATAAACCCGAAGAAATTTGTTATCTTTTGAATACATTGAATGGATAACATATTCAAAGAAGAATTCTAATTATGAATCACCACAAGCAAAATATGTAGTTTTTTACTGCATTCGATAAGACAAAAAATATCAAAAAATTACAAAAAGATTACTCAATTTATTTTTTTACTAATAATACTTATAGAAATAATACTTCACTTTCAAAATGTTTTTGGAAGTTGAAAGATGAGAAAAAACTCTTAAAATTAAATGGAAAATTTTAAAACTGACAATACCCAATTTTTAAGGACCACAATCTTAAAAGTAAAAATAACCGCTTGTAATAAAGACTTTGTTTAGTTTTTCTAACAGAAAAAAGAAAGCAGCACTTCAGTTTTCTTCTACTTGATATTTTAGTAAATTTTGGCTAAAAGAAATGTTGCAGAACACGAAAGATTAAAATTACGATTTCTAGACCAGAAACAAAGCATATTTTAAACACCCTATATAAGACCCTTTAGTTAACCTAATATGAATCTTTTTTCTGTGTTTACAGGATAAAATGCAGATTATCAGGTTCTTGAATAGGAACGATTTATTAGATCAAAGATTTGAGTTAACGGTTAATTGTAAACATATCACACCTTTGACCCTACAATCTTGCTAGACTTTGCAATTTGACAATTGCTTCTTATATGTTAGAATAACCTTGTTGCACCATATAAAACATATCTTTTGTTCGTGAGATCAATATCGACGTAGTATAATTTGTACTCTTCTAGCACTGCTGGTAATATTTAGTCTAAAGGTATACACGTTTGGCTGATATTTTTCATTGATTGGTTTTATTAACACCCTATATAAGACCCTTTAGTTAACAGTTGTATTCTATTTTGTATAATATATATTTTAATTAATTTTATATGATCTATATAGTTAAAGTTTTGTTTGGTCTATTTCTGTTGCTATCTCCTCCCTCTTCTTTTTTTTCTTTATTCTTCCTTTTCTCTGAAAAAGAGATTTGTATCTTGTGTCTTTCTTTCTGACTCTTTTTTTTCTTTTCTTTTTATGTGAAAAGAGGTTGTATGTGGTTTTAAATCTCAATAAATTGTCTACTAACCAGTCATTTATTAACGCCTGGTGAATTATGTGTTAATACACATTGAAATATGATCGTATTTGTGTATTTGCGTTATTCACATATTGATGCAATATCCTAAAATAAAAGAATATATATATATATATATATATATATATATATATATATATATATATATATATATATATATATATATATAATTAGTTGTGACAACTTTTATGTTGAGGTTAGATAAATTCTTTTCAGGTTGTATATATATGGGTAGAACAATATATTTTTTTGATTCGTTTGGTTTGTCAGAAAGGACAGCTCTTCCATTTTGGATTATTTTATGAGCCTTTTGTTTCGTACTGAAAATGAAATAGGGTATTAAAGGGTGTAGAGGCATTCATTTTATTGGAATTTCTAAAGTTTACTTCTTTCCAACACATCTGACCTAAACAATCAACTTACTTCTGATATATTAATGATGATCTATTATTATATCCCAGTGATACTAACCTACCAGATCTTTAGATAGACTAAACAAAGTCGAATACACAATTTACATACGAAATAGACATGTTACACCAAGTTGACAACAGCCTAAAACTTAGTGTCCACTGAAAATCAACCAATAAAATTGACTTAATAACTTCTATTCCCTTCATAACAACAAAATAAAACCCAGAATGATCATTGAATTCTATTTAAGAACACTCAAAATTTACAGCCCTCAATATTTACTCGAAGAGGAGAAATATATTGAAAAACATATTCAAGGCCCTTCAATACCCTATTTCATTTTCAATGCAAAACAAACCGAAAAACGAAATGAAAAAGCAAGATTAGCGGAAGTTGTGTTTCAAAATAGTTATACAGAGTCTATTTCGTTTTTCGGTTGATTCCTGGAAAATTTTTTGAATCCACTCATTGTTTTGAAACCGCAAGGTCTGACAAAGCGAAACTGAATTTCATCAGTCTCGCGAAATATAAAATATTACCATGTCTTTCTGAAGTCTCCAATTTGTTAATTACACACATACACACATACACACACACACACACACATATATATATATATATATATATATATATATATATATATATTCATACACGTTTCATTAAATAATATAGACAAGTGTTGTCTATTTATTTTATGTAAATTTTTTCGTAACATCTGATAAGTTTGATAACATTATCGTTGAACGAAGAAAGAAATTCACAATATTTATCCATAATGTTATTAAACTTCTCAGACGTTACGAAAAAAATTACATAAAATAAATAGACAACACTTGTCTATATTATTTAATGAAACGTGTATGAATGAAAAGATGCTGTCTAAATACACACAATATATATATATATATATATATATATATATATATCCCTGTATAAATTGATGTACTCTCATAACTGTCTGACATTTAGTTTTTGCTGTTTGACTTCGCCAAAGTCATCAAGTTACAAATGGTCACATCATATGTTAATCTGAAATTATAATTGACGATGTATACTTTTGATGCTAACGTCTCATGTGTTTCTGTATTGAAAACTCTTAAAATTCAATTCAGGCGATAAGGGTGCTTTTGCCTTCTTCAACGTAACAATGACTACATTATTCTGTCAATGTAAATAACAGGGGTTACTGTCAGCCATGATCCACATTACCAGGTTTTATTTTTATGATAAGCAGGCAATAGCAGAGGAAGAATTCAGAACCCCAGTGGGATATGTAAGATCAGGAAAAAGATTTCCATTGGAGTTTCTTTTGACTTCCTTTAGTGAGTTCAGGCGTTGACAGAAAGCGGAATTGAGTCAAGGGATGAAGTAAACGCACAAAAAATCGATAAAGGGAAACGTTTCCATAATTCATGCCTGCCCATTGGCACATAGGAATTGAGTATACAAAAATGGTTTTGAAAAAAGAAAGAGGCACTTCAGTTTTCGTCTACTTCGTATTTTACTAAAGTTTGGCTAAAGGAAATGTTGCAGAACACGAAAGATTTCTAAACCAGAAACAAAGCATATTTTAAGATCTCAGTTCTGGGGTAACGCACTATAAAAGCTCATATAATAAAATTTCAAAGCTTCTGTCGTAGCACAAAGGTAAACAAGATTGATTCACAGAATACCTCGTGCAGCGAGTACGACTCAAATAGGAGCCATCTTTAACCTGGCGTTAATACTGTATGGCATTACCACTTATATATATATATATATATATATATATATATATATATATATATATATAGATAATAAATCTGTTGGATCCTAATAATATCAAATATTAAAACTGATCCACAAAAATATATATAAATTAGTTTTCTTTTTTATTAAAAAATGTTTGGATAAATACTTGTTACCTGATATTTATTTATATCTATCTATATATATATATATGTGTGTGTGTGTGTGTGTGTGTGTGTAAAGGGTGCGATGGATAAATTGTCGCAAAACCGAAAATAATATTAACATCTTATTTTAACAGATACATTTACCAAAATTTCACAAAATTATCTTGAAATAATAAAGAGTAAATTTATTCAATAAAATCACCATTGGCTACAATAACGGCCTCCAGATAACTTTGGAATCTCCTGCAACACTTCTGGAGCGTCTCCTTGTTTAAGTTGGTAAATGCTGCCATAATCCTTGCCTTCAATTCATCTTTGTTTTTACATGAAGTTTTTTTGGTCTCTCGCTCAACTGCTCCCCAAATTTAAGTTGTAATATGGTCGCATAATTTGCCCGACAGCCATGACTGGGTTCTCCTGCTTGTTTGGAATGGTGCAGAATCCTGTTGCCAGACATAGTGTCTTCCCTGCAGCCACCGTCTTGACCCAGGGCACTTAATGTAGGCCTCCGTGTTTGAGGCTCTCACCAACAAATCCAGGAGCCTTTACTTATTAGAACAATCATAGTGATTTTTCCGAGCTGCCATACTTTGTAATCACTATTAGACTCATCCAGCCCTTTCCCAGTCCTCTACACTGTCCTTATATTTGCACCCCAACACTCTGAAATGTTCGCTTTGAAGCTTCCGGTGCGAATGCCAAGTAGTAAAGTATACTGTTTCCAAATTTCCAGTGAATTGCATCACTGTGCTCTTTTTCTCATAGACGGTTTCCCACATATATATAAATATAATATAATATGATATAATAATATTATTAATTCAATAATACAAAAAATGCTCTACTGAGATTTTCATGTTATAACAATCATAAAGGCGAAAATAATAGGGAAAAAAAACTATCATTTAATTTATATAAACATGGTTAATTTTGAAACATGGTTAATACTGTGTAGCGAAAAAAACATCATTTAAATCATTTAATTTATGATATATATATATATATATATATATATATATATATATATATATATATATATATTTATAATGGACTCTCCGCATCGGTTTCGACGTATGAGGATCTGACAGCTTAATTGTTTCAGTTATGAAACTTTGTACGATAATCTTAAGTGGCATTTAAGACCCGCTAGTGATTTACAAAGGAGGCCACATATGGAGCAAGTGTGAGGATTGTGAGATGAGATCACTGTTAGATTGTCTGACCTTTTAGTTCTTGTACTCGCTCATATATATATATATATATATATATATATAAGAAATATAGTTTTAAGGTGTGCAATATCTATGGGATAAAGTGCTCAATATCAGAGATAGAGTGCATGCATGTAAATATAAAAGTGAACATTGAAGTCAACACTCAGAGGCGACAGGCTATTTCATGCTAGACACAATCGTCAGTGAGGTATGGTGGAGTAATGGATAGCGGCTCGGACTGAGGAATTGGGGAGGCGAGTTACATTCAGTTACATGCGAATACCCTTGGGAAAGGTTTGAATCCTCTTATTCTCCCCCACCCCAGCTATGAATAAATAGCAGGACAGACCGGTTTCTATAGCTTTGGATGGCAACTGGTCTGCCGCAGAAAGAAATGGCAACCTCTGCGGGAAAAAAACTGCCTCCTCAGTCATGTATCGAATGATACATGATGCCCTAAACGTATATATTCCCAAGCGAATATAGACAATCACAAAAATGTTAAAATTTTTGAAAAAACGTTTAAATTCCATTACCTCATGTTACTGAAGATGTACATAACCAAGCCATAACAATCTGATCACAATTTAAACAATATTCCTTTATTAAAATTAAAAAATATAAATATTTCTTCCATATTACTCGCTTACTTTTATCTTACCAGACTCTTTGTGTCAACCAACTGTTCTAATTGACCTTTCAACCACCTGATGAATATTCATGAACCTTCTCTAATTTAAAAACCTTGATAAACCAATGACATGACGTGAAACAAAATAAATCTTACATTTGCCTGGATAAAGTTCTCCAGAGAACAAAACGCTTCGGATAACAATAGTTTTTTTCCTTTTGTCTTGTTATTCATATATATATATGTGTGTGTGTGTGTGTGTGTGTGTGTGTGTGTGTGTGTGTGTGTGTGTGTGTGTGTGTGTGTGTGTGTGTGTGTGTGTGTGTGTGTATATATATATATATATATATATATATATACATATATATATATAATTATTTATTGTTTAAAAATTTATAACATAAATATGTTATGGAATAATAAGGAATAGTAATTGTTGGTTATTTGAATTCATTTCGTATATACCAATTATATACTTGGGTATATATATATATATATATATATATATATATATATATATATATATATATATATATATATTGATGTATCTTGTCTCATACTGTTTTTTTGCCCTGTTTTTTGCCCTGTTCTTTCCTCTCTCTTTTTTATTCCGTCCTGGATATGACGATAAACTACGTACAACAGCAAGGCCTTTGATCAGGAGGTTTTGAGGAGCATGGAACCACTTCTTTGTTTTTTCGTCTACCTACGTCCACCCTGACCCAGGGTGGTAGCAACTGTTAGGGCACCCTAGGGTAAATAGTTAACCCCCAAACTGAGGTTAAAACACTATGAAAGCGTAAAAATAGTTTTTATACCAAAAATACTTTGTAAAAGAATTTATTACCAGTAATATATATTTGTGTAAAACAAAGATATTACCAGCTATAGATTTTTGAAAGAAAAATATTACCAGAAATAAAAATTTTGTCGGCATTAAATAGTCCATTGAGGTTGATATGCCATTAACCAAACCAGCAATACATTTTTGAGGAAATAATATTATCAGCAAGACATTTTTGAAGAGAAAATATGTTACCAGTAATACATTTTTGAAATTAAAGAAATAAAAGTTACCAGCAATCAAAATCTTGTCGGCATTAAATAACCCATTGAAGTTGATATGCCGTAAAACAAACCAAACCAAACCAAACCAAATCTATTCCTATTCTTTGAGAACTTCGTCAATTTCACTTCTTGAAGATTTTAACAATTATATTTTACCATGGACAATTATTCCACAAATCTACTTATCATGAAAAGATGACTTTCCACTTGCTAGATATTAAGTAAAATATTTAGTTGTATAATTAAACACCTTACAGCAGAAATTGGGAGATATCTATACCACTGTAACAGAGGAAGGTAAGATAATTAGCAAACAATTGCTAGTGTAAAGAGTTCGACCATCACAGGATGTCCCACAAATGTTTCTTGTGATAAGCTAAAATGAGCTAAGTACTTGACTTCTCAGAATGGCCGACGGCTACAGAGGCTTAGTTATTAATATAATCTCACGATAAAAACTACATGAACTCCTGTAAAACGCAGTGAAGAAAAGCGAGAAGAAAGAATGAACCATTAATTTTCTGCTCGTTTATCTCAACCCTGATTCAATTCCGCTTTCTATCAATGCGTGAAGACACAAAGGAAATCAAAATGGAAGAAACTGCAAATAGTCTCCTTTATCTTACATTTTCCACTGAGGTTCTGCTTTTTCCCGATACCATTGGCTGGTTATCAGAAAAATGAACATTAACCATGGGTCTTATGTTTAACTGGATATTCAAACAATTGTTACTGTGAAGCAGGCCAAAAAAAAAAAAGCATTCTTGTAGATTGATTGGAATTTTTTTTATAGTTTAGAGTTTATTTCAATTCAGAAACACATAAAATATGAACGAAGAAAATATGCATCGTCAAGTATTATTTCCAATTTTTAATCATTTCTTCTCCAGCAAGGCTATAAAAGCCACTAAGATGCAATGAGTTACTATGAGTTAGAGAAAGAAAGAAAAAACAGAGAAAAGAACAAATATCAAAGAGAAAGATGACGACGATTGACCTTTTTTTTTAAATCGTAGCTGACATGAAATAAAGAAGACAGAATAGAATTCTACAACTGAGAAGTGTGGGAGAGAAAAATAGTTATCAACTTACGGTTACATCTCGTAATTTCAACAGTGAAACAGAGAACCTAACTATCTAGTTCATTCATTAATTTTATTCCGTTAGCGCATTTAGCGCCGCTGTGATCACCACTCCATTCCATCTCACAATTATAGCTCATGGTGACATTCAAGTCGGCATACAGCAATGGTTTCCGGTTTCTTTTGCACCAACGATGTCAAGGTTACTCCGTCCATTTAAGTAACTTTAGGTTACTAAACTGATTTTTTTAATTATTTTTAATGAGATTTCTCATTCATTTTAACCATGTTGAGGTTACCTCATCCATCATCTCAGAGGTGGATTTCTTTATGAGGTTACCTTCTTCTAACCTTGGGCCTAAAGAGACAGGACCTACAAAGCAGCAGGTCGGTTTGAATTCAGAGTTTCCTTCTCCTAGACTGGTTGCCACCAAAAACTATGGGACCTAGATATTTTACCTATAGTTGGGTTCACACCTTTCCCAAAGTTATTTTCAAATAGGTGAATGTAATTAACTCGACTGGAATTCGAACTCGGCTCTTCTTTTCTTCAATTCTATTAACCATTACCCCCACTTTGCTACCGCATGTTTGGTACTGCGTTTAAATTTGTGGAATTAAGGTATCAAAGCAGAAAGCTCACGAAAACAATTACGTGAAAATATTTATAGAAACGTTACAGAGAAGCTACGTTACGGCGATGAGAAAGAAACTGTAGCCGAGATGCAAGATCAGGACAAATAACGTTGCAAATTCTTCTTTCAGTTCAGAAAATGATCCTTGGATATATAACAGAAATACCAGATCAGATGTGACAACAGTATTCGATGTATGCATGAAGGACAGACTTATAGCATTATAACATAGAACATTATCAAGCACAAGGTGAACCAGTTTTCCTCGTTTAATAAAGGGTGTTTCATTAAGACGGATCAAAGTCAGTAATAAATAAATCAGGGTTAATGGTGAAAATTTATTTATTTCTCTATTGGATCATGTTAATTAAGTCATGGCAATTAGGTGTGAAAAATAATATCACCCAAATGTCCCCCAAATCTAAAAGAGAAAAAGATCATTAGACGCTTAAACTTAATTCACATTTAAAACTGGTCCAATTTATTGGAACACCTTTTATAATCGTTCCACTCCAGGTCAGGATAAAACGTCAGACCGAGAAGAAATGATTTACTCCGTTGAAGGTTACCATCATCCATGATGATAGACGACAAAACAAGTGTTCTGTAAGATGATTAAGTAGTAGTAGTTTCGTATCTCCGATATTGAGCACTTTATCCCATAAATATAGCACACCTTAAAACTAAATATACACACACACACACACACACACACACACACACACACACACACACATATATATATATATATATATATATATATATATATATATATATTTATAATTTTATATATACAGTGGAGTAATGGATAGTGGAGTTCGAATTCCAGTCAAATCCATTACATTCATTTACGTGCTAATACTCTTGGGAAAGGTGCGAATCCTCTTCTTCTCCCTCCAACTATGGGTAAATAGCAGGACAGACTGGGTTCTATAGCCTTGGATGGCAACTGGTCTGAGAAGGGAACTGATCTGCTTGACTCTCATACGTCAATTCGACAGGAGAGTCGAGATATATATATATATATATATATATATATATATATATATATATATATATATATATATATATATAACAAGCCATTTAACAATTAACAAACATTTCTGTCCCCATTTTTATAACACATGAAAATATAAAGACAGCATGCATAACATGTTCAGTAAATCAAACAGAAAATCAAATGGGGAAAGAGGAGAGTCTTCTTCT